>JAOCPS010316225.1:0-12851 GCA_025505425.1 Graphium colonna | reverse complement strand
CTCATAAGTGCTGTGTTAGCCTTTGGTATACATAGTTTAAAAATGTCGCGCCTGCTACGTTCAGTATTGGGTTTGGGCAAAAGAGTCAAATTATTTCTTACAAACATTGCACTCTCAAAAATGTATAAAGATGGCATAAACTTACATAAAAGAGGAATCGATAGTTTTTCATGTCATATAAATCATATATTAATGTTTATGAATATGCGCTGGTGTATTCTTTTCATATAAATGTGAGCAGTAAATATCTGCTGACTTTTAATTTCTCTAGTTCTTTCATGGTTGGATCTTATAATAAAATCTGCTAAAATTTTACTGTAAGTTAAAACACAATATTCCGGCAGTTGGCAGCAATTTTTGGGTAGGTATTTGAAGCAAGCTGAAAGCTTGTCCCATACCTCTCCTATTATATCCCAACACGGAACTGCAGACGTGGGTGGTGAGTAGCGGCCTAGCCTAAATTTAATTTTTTTTATTCAAAAATATGCTTGAGGCCATATAATTTTTTTATATGTTGCAGTTTAATATTCAAAGAATAAGAAAAATAAGTAAAGCCACACAATTTGCCTCAAGTACATATTTACTCCCAACGATATCTGGGACGCCCGACCGGGCCCTGTCCACTCTGTTGTCCAAGGTATGCCTTCAATCCTTCCCGATCCTCTTCCATTTTGACCAAATGGCCGAGCCATCGGAGGCGATGGGCTTTTATTTCTCCGATGATATTTGGCACTATTATATTCCAATGCGTACAATAAAATAATTTAGACTACTTTAAAATTTTAATAAGGCAAGAGTACGTTACATATGACGTTCGTTAAGACTATTTTAGGATATGACTAAACATCATCTACAAAAAAAACGAACCTGTTCTGTTACTTTAAAATGAAGAATCCATTCATCACGCATGTTATTCGAAATTTAAAAAGTCGAAGTTCATTGGTCGGTAGGAACAGGATGTTCTTTACTTAACTAAAATCAAGTTTTTTAGATCAAGATTACTCATTAAAATTGCCATATAAAGGCAAAGCTTCAAATTGTAACCGATTAATTTTTACTTTTCTCAGAGGTTTTTTAAGAGAAGGAGGACAAACGAGCAGTCGGTTCACCTGATGGTAAGTGATTCCATCGCCCATGGACGCACGTAACATCCGGAGGGTCACGAGTGAGTTGTCTATCTGGGATATTTTATTTATTTATTTAAATAATATAATTAATTATATTAGATATAATAAGTTTATTGGATGGGATGGGGTCAAGATAAAGAATTTGGAGGGGAAGAGTGGGAAAAGAAAAGAGTGGACATGGCCATCTGGCATCCCCAAAAGTCATGCACACTTTATTTTATGCCGACTTTATAAAAGGCGGTTGTACATCCCCGGGCGAGCGCGGCCGTAGAAGTGCAAGAAAAGATGTTATGCTCTACCACATTTAGATTAGGTTAACTAATGTAATATCAATACACAAAAAATATTAAAAATCTAAATTACTTTTTGGGATCTCAGAGATGTATGATTTTAAATAAATAAAAAAAAAACACACAACAACAAATTTAACAATTCTTTAACATGAATATTTAGCTAAGTTTAATATTTGTAATATTTTCCTTAAACTTTTATATTTTTTGTAGTATACTGTATTGTTCGATAGTCTGAATTATTATATGTTTACTGCACTTACGGTACAGGAGATTTATTAGGCTTTATTTGGTTTTGATTACTCTTATGTTTTTAATATTTAGCTTGGCATACTAAGAAAATTTTTTTTCCACAAAGAATTTTCTACTATTGTTTAACAACCGGAAATTGCATCTAAATTTGATATTTGGTATAATATGAAACAAAAACTTTTTATCACTTTTTACTTTAAAATTGAGCGGACGGTGGCGTACGAATAGCACACCTAAATTTTATATAGCACAAAAAGAAAAGATGTGACTATAGTATATATTTAACTATTAAATAATAATTATTAAAGACAGTACCAAGAATTTGACATGATACAGTAACATAATAAATAAACCTTCAATATGTATAAGTATGGATTGCCTTTTAGGAATATTGAGCAAAAGTTTGCACAGCATTAAAATGTAAAAAATAACATAAAAAAATTGAAATCTAGCGGCCCTATTTCAATCATTTTGGGACCTGTAAGAAGTGCAATTACTACACCACTTTTAATCGTAAAGTAGAAAAAATCTCAAGGGACTTATTCGCATAGAGAACAAATTTATTTCTTTCATTGCATTCTTGGTTTTCCCAGCATATCAAAAATAAATATAAGTGTCTATTGAAATATTATATACTATAATAAATTAGGATTAGAATATATATTTAATTAATTCTTATATAAATAACTTAGCATTTTCGAAGGAAATCACAAAGCGTCCAAATATGGCGATAATGATCACAGTTCAACATTGACATTATCTATAAATCTTGAGTATTATTTTACAAGAATAATTTAGCAAATAATAATATACTATGTTTTAAAAGATTTCCCATTGGTTTCCACTGATTAGATAATATGTTCCTCTACGATTTATTATTTTTAATTTTTATATGTATTCTTTTGTAATGTCCAGTGTTAGAATTTAAAGTAATACTTTTAGTACTAACAAACTATATTAAAACACATAAATACATTTATATTAAACAGTTCTCGAATTATAAAAATAACATTATACAATTATTTTCTTTAGCTCAGGAGAAAAGTTAAAATATAAAGTAATTCAGACAGCGTACTTGATTTTCAAATCTAGTCCAAACTTAAGGTTTGGGGATGTAGACTTAAAAAAACTAACATTAAATATCGGAAATAATGAAATCTCATAACATCCAGTATATATGTCTACGAAAGACAAATAGATTATTTATGGGATGAAGTGTACGCTTGTGTCTGACAATTTCACACACATACTAACTAGTTTGATTAGTTTAAACGAAAAAAGAACCATAAACTTTGCGAAAAAATATAACACTGTTGTGAATTTTTGCTGACTTAAATGCGTTTTAATATCTTTTAACATTAACATAAATCAAATCAAAAGAATTATATATATCTAGACTTGTAAATCAACATTAGTTTTACAAAGACTTCTTACCAGAGTCTGCCTTTCCTATCTCTATCCTATATATATATTTCCTAGCTCCATTACGAATATAAACTTTGATTATAACGTGAATGTTTGATGTTTCATAAGAACTCGCAAGTGTTTATGTAAATAAACATATTTTGAATTTGAATCAGAAGGGAGTTTAATTACTGTCGTATTATAATCACTGTAATAACTAATCATTGAATAAATTTTCGAGAACTTTCATAGCACTTTGTAATATTTTCCAAAATAATTTCAAAAGATTACAAGTTAATTTTCGCATAAAATTACAAAAACCGACTTCAAACGCCTTATAGTGTATTTTCGAAATATATCTTCTTGGTTATTTTGTTTTAAACAAACTACTGATCATGTTTTTTAAATTAAACAACTTTACGGATTTTATCGCGGTTTATTTTTAAATTTTATCACCCGACTTTTCGAACCCTTTACAGCGTTCATGGTCACGGGTAGGACCGTGGTAAAATCCGTAAAGTTGTTTAATTTAAAAATGTCTAATATTCGCGCAAGTCTCAAAAACAAAATACTGATCATATTTTTATAAAATGCTCCCAATTTCGGAAGTGTCTATATCCTATCAGATAAAAAACGAATAGTTAAAATCAGTTCGTAGGTGGCGGAGATATGTGCGAACATTTATTTTTGTTATTTTGATTTAAAAAATGGACCACTGAAACAGTTTTTTTTTAAATTTTATGGGACCATTACGAAAGAATACCCTTTCGGATAAAAGAATAATTATTAAAATCAGTTCACAAACGACGGAGATATGCGCAAACATACACACATAAAAAAATAGAAACATCCGAATTGAGAACTGTCCTCTTTTCTCGCAGACATTTAAAAATACATAGTTAAAAGATTTGCTGGTTTGCAGAAGTTTATAGGATTCATCACAACAAAAACTACAGAATCGCTCCATTGGATAGAATTATTACAGTTGTCGCAAAGTGCAAAGTTCGCATAGCTGTCAGTTATGCCAACTGTTTCACTTTATTTGTTCGTTGTAATTTTATTGAATTAAATAAATAACAGATGCTTAGGGCAAAGGACGTGCCAGGAGGCCATCCGTATACGATTATAATGTGCTTTGTGATGTTCCGATGTAGGTGAAGTTAATGCCACACGGTCACAGGTCTGAGTAATCGTCCGCTGAGCAAAATGTCAGCGTTTCTCTAAATATCGTGCGTGGCATCTTCAAGAAATCTCTTCGCATATTCTATTTATTGTACATCCGCAACGAGCGAGTTATGTTAATACACCGAGAACTGTATTAATTAGTCATGAGAAATATTGATCAATGCGAATACTTTAAAATTACGTCAATATCTACGTAAGAAAAAAAATACTTAATTTAAAACGTGTTTATTTTGTTAAATTTTTGATATTTTTCGTATAGTATAATATAATTGAAAACTACATTTTTGAATGTGAATGTGTGTAAACTATAGTATAATAATGAAACAACATTCTTTTTTCGTTTGTACTTGATCGTTTTAGGCTTAATATTGTATAGTAGTGTTTGTTACGCTTGCCAATTTAAGTAATATTTTTTAAAGGAAATTGCTTGACGTATTACATGTTCGTTATATTATCGTTATCGATATTATTGTGATTTGTAAAGAAGTTTTCAAACGTAGCACAGCAAGCAAGCGTATGATTAACAAATATTAGTTTTCTCTACTCTTACTGGGTAGAAAATTCAACATTGACTAATATCATGCTCGTCCATCTTGTTTGTCTTCTTTTCTATATAAAAAAAGTTTTTGCTTCTTCTGTTAATATTATGATGTACCGTTTCATACATATCTCTATTTTTCGATCAACCATTCCAGTGAGGGTTTTCTTTGCGATTAGTACCTTTTTTTATTTGCTTGAATCTTTGAAAGATCATTACATTACTTTTTAATAATAGATAAATTATATAATATGTTTTAAGGTTACTTAAGTAATTAAATTACTTAACGTCCATATAGTTATTTAGAATTTTTATTAGTCTGTGTGCTGTTGGACATTTTTGGTCTTATCGTATAGATTTTCTGAAATATTTTGTCAAAAAATTTACCCTAAACAACCACTAACATATTGCAAGCCATCGAATCAGAGAGTTTATGTGAATGGAAAGAGATCTCTCAAGCCTTCGGTGAGTATGAGGGTTCCACAGGGATTAATTTTCGGGCCGTTCCTTTTTCTCATCTATATAAATGGCTTACCAAATATTGTAAATAGTAGTCATGAAATAGTATTATTTGCTAATAATACCTTTTTAACATTTAAAGTTAAACGACTTTAATAAGTAGTTAAACGGTTAAAAGCTAATAACTAATGCTGAAACAGCAAAAAGAAAAAATGTATAACACTTGTGACACCTTATTTCAAAGGAATTAAAAGTGATGTGATTCTAGATGAGCAATAGTTAGACCTTGTTAATTAGATAATATTCCTTGGCATCACAATAGATGCAAAATGGCAACGCTTACTCGCCAGACTATTTATATGAGGGCTCATAGAAATAGGCTGGCAAGTATAGTTAGCTCAGCAGCTTATGTCGTTAAAAAAATAAGGCAGTTAAACGATGCAAATACCGCGCGTTTAGTATACTTTAGCTATTTTCATAGTATAATTTCTTATGGCAATCTACTTTGGGGAAAAGCAGCTGATGTCGGTACCGTTTTTGTTTTCCAAAAGAGAGCTATCCGATCAGTTTATAACCTGGACCTAAAAGAATCTGTAAGGAATCTGTTTAATGAAATAAAAATATTGACAGATGACTTCTTAATCCGTAATAGAGAATCTAATATAAGTAAACTTTTTGGTAGATTATCAAAATTTTATTAAAAAATAAAAACGTTGCATATAATTAGTCAACTTAATAAATAAATATTAAGAAAAATGGCATGATCTGACAGAATGATACATATTTTTTTTTTGATTTGTTCGTCGTTTGTCGACTTTATTTTTCAGTTTATTTATCGTTAATAGTTTTGCTAGGTTTTTATGAAGTTGACACTACTTCGACTTGAGCCTAAATTTTTGGGCGTTTGTTTTAGTTGCTACATTAAGTGCCTGGTACTCATACTGTGTGTGATTTTGGATTCCGTTATTTTTAATCTGTGTAATCCAATACCATATCAATTTTCTGATATTTGAGTTTTCCTCAGTAGTGAGATGGTAGATAGTGGCATCACCATTACTCGATATAATGTTTGTAAATAGTATAATGATATTGATGAAGAATATAAAATATTTCAGATAATGGTTTTACCTAATACTGTAATAAAATGTGTCTATTAAACAGAATTTTTGATTAAACGTATAATTTTTATAATCTTACAAAGAATTTATCGAACAGAATTATCTCAAGAACTAGCAATGAATCTAAAGTTTTATAAATGAATGTTTACTTAGTTTATTCTTGCTTCTTTGAATATACGTTGTTTTTTTAATATCCAAAAGATCGCTGCCATTCATGGTAATCTGTTTCTTTAAAGAATTTTAAAAACAGTTAAGGGTCACAGTAAATTATTTAAGTTATTTAGAATCTCAGTTAGTATCAGGGCTTTGAGCATGGATCTGATAACTGAGATGGTCACTTCATGTGTTAATAATCAAGCGGCTTCCGTTGTGAAAATCCGAATACTAAATAATTAGTAGTTGATCAGGCAAACTTCTCAATAAAGTACTTATTAACATTACGTATTGTCGAATAATATATTATTGCTTTAGACATACATAAAATGACAAAGAGTTGGACAACCAATAACAGTAAACATTAGTTAAGTCAAACAGTCGCTTTAGTTATTGCTTGTACCTACCATAATACATACAAACACCTACCAAAATATTGCTGATTATAATAATAACATTTTAATGAATGTCTATTCGCTCATGTAACTAATCGAAAAATATATATTTTTTTGTGACCTATACGTCACATTCGAAATTAAATTATTTCAGTGCATCCCGTAAATTATGCTTATGTGACTTCATTTAAAATTAAATGATTTCAGTGCGTTCCGTAAATTATGCTTATGTGACTTCATTTAAAATTAAATTATTTCAGTGCATCCCGTAAATTATGCTTATGATTTATTTATTTTACATTGAAACTCGTTATAATCATTATTTTTGGACTCAAAAGCTGCAGTGCTCTCATCGGAATAAAATCATTGGATGAGCTTCTGGTATTTTTTTTACAGGAGCCCTTAATGGTATTTAATGAAAGCATTTGGTACTCGGATGTCATCATAATTATGTAAAAATTAGGGGCATAGTTTTTAACCCAATTCAAATTCCTCCCGCCATAGTCCTGGTGTCTGAACCCAATATTAATGGAGAGACTAAAGTGGATGGACTTCAATGGCTCGGACACACACATTCGGAGAAAATGGAAGAGAAGCGTACTGTTAAGAGGGCGTACATAGCACAATCGTATGGGAGAAGTGCAGTTGAACGTCCTAGATACCGTTGGAAAGGCGTAGTAGCTCAAGACCTGTTCAACTTCGGCCATAGGAACCAGCGAGAGCTGTCCCAAGACAGAGAGAGATGACGTGATATGGTGTTAGAGGCCAAGTAATATACTGTTATTATATTCCTTGGATCGCATGTAACGGTTTGCAAACTACACATGAAACTTTAAAAAATAGGAGCTTCTGTTTTTTGCAGTTTTGTTTATTTTCGTAACACAAATGGCGGCTGTGAAGTTACATAAACAGCAATGATGTACGAAATACCATTATATTAAGGGTAATTAAATTTAATAGCTCAGTAATAATTAAAACTAGTCAAATAGACTAGTTATACATAATGCCAAAGTAAGAAAGGCTTCCGTACATATTTTTATGTACGGAAGCCTTTCTTACTTTGGCTTATTTTTTACGAGATGAAGGTAACTATGAATAACTAAAACTAACTCTTTTACGATATTGTATGAATCCATGAGGAAGAGGTCTGCTTTTGAACTGAAGTTCTGCTATAAGGCATGATTATATTTGTATATTAGGCTTTGTGCTGTACCGCCTCCGTAGCCTAGCGGTATGGGCCCTTGCTTTGTAAACCGGAGGTTGTGGGTTCGAATCCCGCGGGGGGGCAATAACTTTGTGTTGTTGTTTCTTGGTTGGATTAGGGCAATGCGGGCTGATCACCCAATTGCCCGAAAAGAAAGATGAACCATGCGTCGGAAGTGCATGTAAAAAGTCGGTCCAGCACCTGATCTCTCTCCGGTCGTGTCGGGTATCCGTTTCATCGGGCTATGAAACGATGAGAGTAAAGGAACAGAGAGAGTACACATGTGTTTGGGCGTACATTTGTACACTATAGTATCTCCTGCGCAGTTGGCTAATCTCAGATTAGATTGGGCTGTGTGGCCGTAATTTCGGTCAGGAGGACTTTTTACTTATTTGTGATGTAACATAAAATACCTTTATGTAGAACCACTCCATTAGATAATGGCCACTAGTGTTAACTGAAGGTAGATGTAAGTCAACGTTTGAAAGCTTTTTAATTATATTTGACGTCCAGACGCCTTTGCATTTTAAAATATTTGCTCAAGGGGGTGCAATAGTATTAAAATAACTAAAATATTTTTATGGGTCTTATAGCTTTAATCATTATATGAGCTTTTTTTAATTAATATAAATATGAAATTTAACCCCCATTTTAAATCAACTATCAAGTTATTTATCTGTTATTCTTGTAAACTATGTACTAAAGTTTTACATATTAATTTAAATTTTATTTTATTTTACGTTTGTTTTTTAAACTATGTTTTGCAATAAATTATTAAAGACTGTTTTACGATCTCATAAATAATCTTTTTATCTTATGAATGAACAGCAAATTATTCAGATAAGTCATTACGTATCTCTCTGTTGACTATTCATAGGTAATAATGACTTTTTAAGAATGTATGTCATTGGCACAATATACAAACTTGATTTTATTACAACATTAAAATGATTTTTTTTACAATGATTTAAGATACGGGGCTTATTTCTACAGGTGTCAGTTGTATTAATTAAAGTTAATTCAATCTCAAATCCAAGGCATTTGATGATTAAAGGCATATATATTTTTTTTGTGAAACCACCATTAATAATGAATTAGTAAAATGTGTTTTTTATGAAAAATATTTTTCGAGAAACTAATGTAAGAAATGTTGAAAAAGATTGATCACAAGCTCTCAATCAACCGCAAACATTATGTTGCTTGACCTGAAAATATGTAATTGTTGTATATTATTTTTAATTCAGATATTACGCGGTTGTTTTTATTATAAAATAATTTTTAGCTCTTCAGATCCGGATGCTGGGCAAATGCCTCCCTTTCTATCCCCAAGCTATTCTGTTACTCGCTATTTCTTTCAATTTCTTACAAAAACTTGAAAAATGGTCTGACCATCTCGTTCATGGTTTCCTCTAGACCTTTTACCGTCCCTTGGGAACCAGGATGTGATGTAATTTTGCTCACTTCTGTCTGATATCTATTGAGTTATAGAACGCAGTGTGCAACCTGATTTTTACGTTCTACGGTCCATAGCTCGTTTTGACAAACCTGAAATTTCAACTTTTGTTTTTAGTAAATGACCAAGTTTGGGCACCATAAGTTAGGATGGGCAAGATACATATCGATTAGTCGTTTTTTTTTTAGGAAAACTGATTGTATTTAAAAGGTTCTTCGTCAACCAATAATTTTACCATGCGTTATCGATCCTAGGGGGAATTTCTTTTCCTGTCGATTTTTGAAGGAGACTGCTTGTACTAAGTAAATGTACTCATTGACAAAAATATCTTGTCCGCCTATTATCTCGGCTAAACTGATTAAAAGAGCACTTCAACAATTCTTTTAGAAACATGATAATTATTGAAAAATAAAAGGTATCGCTGGCGAAAAAGATTAACAAACATACGTTTTTCCGACGAAATTGCACTATTTGCTTCATCCGCATCCGAACTTATTCAAATGTTCCAACATCTGAGCACGTCAAGCCAGTCAGTCAATCAGTCTTCATATATTGATATCAAATTGAAGATAATAAAATGTATATGATAATAAATTTAGAATAGAATGCAATATTCTTTATTGAACACGTTAAGAGATATAAAACAAAATACATACCAAAAAGTTCTTAAAATCTGATTATGCAAAGGGTCGACCTTATCACTAAAAATAACATTTTCTGAACAACCTCTGAATTGAAAAAAGACAAAAGAGACTTTTCGAATAACTTTTATATTAGGCGGTTTTAGGCGGAATCCGAAGGCCGTAATATTTCTCTTGGTCAAAACCACCTAAAGCCGCAATTCCGACAGGTCATTAATAGTAATCAATAATACATTTTAATTGAAATACGTAAAAAAAGATACCTGCAGAACAGCCTCCGGATCTTGTTCTATAAGGTTAACATTTATTAATTAGAAATTATCGGCAAATTATCAATCGTTTTTACGATTAATGGTTCGCCTAAAATCTAGTAATTACGTATGAAAATTACAATTAATATATCAATACTATTAATATAAAAAAAACCCTAGACACAAATAATCAGCGTATCAAAAATGTTCGTGGAACAATATCGTGTTTTGTGTGCATATCGCATAGCAAATCTTTCATCACAGGTTTTGACGCTTTCGATATTTATTTCCAAAAACAATTTTATATCCAGCACGTAAGATTATAAAACAAAATATTAATGTCATGATGTCATGTAAAATTAGAGGAAGGACATGGTTGTTACTTTTGGTAGTTGTTGATGGATCCTGGGTAGAATGGGTCAGGACTACACTAAAAATTTGGAGGAAAAGTGAAAAAATAAGATAGTAGAAATGGCCCAAAAAAACAAAGGGTATCCCAAAAGCCATGGATACATAATTTTATATCGGCTTTATAAAGGTTGGTAAGAACTTCCCGGGCGAGCAGCCTAACATGGTAATGTCTGACTCCATATAAAGCAAACGTGGATAGTTTAAATTAGATTTGTTTCTGGTAGTTGCACCAAAAGTAATTTTTTATTCATATATGTAGAATTAATGAAATGGCGAAAGATCAATGATAAATAAATGACGGCTATAGCAAGAAGAGTATTAGTATAGATATCGAATGAGTATGATTGAAAGGGTCTGAACGGAAAGGAGCCAAAGGGATAAGATGTGTCTGCTGAAAAAATATTTATAGTTAATAGTTTTAATATGAGGTTGAATAAAGTTTCCGTGGTTTCGTTTCCTCTCAATCTCACAATTTTGGGGTAATGAAATTACAATTTGAAACGGCAAGACATCGTTTCAGGTTATCTTTCGAACGACATTTGAAGATGTGAGATGGTGGAAGTTTTGGAAGACGATACCAACGTGGCCATCAACAACAGATGTAGGGGACGAAACGCCAGCAGTCAAGTTTCGACAAAGATTTTGAATGCATAAAACTAACCGAGGCGGAAACGGGGGAAATTTACACCCGACGGGGGCTTAATTATGAAATTAAGTAGCTAGAGCAAGACAAATGCTGGTACCAGGTGGATCCAGAATGTAGAGGATAATGCTGAAGTGTCTGAGTAGATAGCGATTCAACAATTGTTAATGGCAAAACGTTCGTCAACTGGCCCGACTGAGCCTGATGGATACGTGCCATTAGTATATTTAAGAAGTGGGAAAAGCAGTAAATAATACGGATATATTAAAGACAAATAAGCAAGCGATATAGGAGCCGGGAAAAAAATGAGTATAACGCCTAGGCGACAATGATCTGCGACTTATAGCAAATCATTATTATTGTAATGTTTAATTAAAGAGTCTGAGTAAATTTAATATTGCAGAAAAATATTACATTAATTACCCAAAATTAGTAAAACGAGAGTAGTCAAAATATTTCTTTTATCGAGATCATTTCATATGAAACAATTAAAGATTTTATTTTAGTTTGAAAAGATACGATAAATCTACAGATGAATGCGCTATAGTTTAGAATCCTGCTGAAGACCAATCTACATACAGCAACAGGGGGACTCACGTGTGCATGGATGTTTTGTTAGCTGGGGTTAACCCTTAAGTTTCTGTGCATTGATCGAATAAACGTTGATTTCTTATTTTTAATTATTTAAACAATCGCTGAGCATTTTTTCATCTGTCGTATTTTACACGTTCATACAAGGATTATTAATTAATAATTATAATTAATTAAAAAATACATAATTCCCCCTACACGATGCAGCTGACGTTTTGTTCATCTTAGAATGAAGATTAATATGTCTTTAGAGAAAGATTTAACCATCGTAGTACTTTATTTTTTATCACTTTTAAATCCAAATCTACCCAGGTGCATTAGCAGACGGTTCACTTCAGTCTTCAGTCATTAAAGATATGATAAAAAACATAGTAATCAATCGACGTGAAAATACTTAATAATAAGAAGTACCGCTACCTTCCACACCCAGAATTTTATTAATGATAAGTTTCAAAAACTTTTCACTTACTGAGATCGTCACGGAGGTCCAAGGTACTTAAAATTCTGAGGTGAGGTACAACCAGTTATGACGACACTTGGTTTGCACATTGGAGATGTGATAACTGAGTTATTAAACTATCTTTCTTTATAACGTTCTTTATAAAGTTAACCAGGTGGTAGAGCATAACATCCTTTCACAGCTTTTGCTGCACTTTTAAGGCCACGCTCGTCCAGGAAAGTACCACCGCCCTTTGTAAAGTCGGCATAAAATAAAGTATGCATGACTTTTGGGGAT
>JAOCPS010316115.1:0-12851 GCA_025505425.1 Graphium colonna | reverse complement strand
CTCTCATCCTTCAACTTAGTGTATCTTGTCTCCATCACTTGCAATCGAGATAACGCATCTTCAGGTCTGGTTGATCCGTCCGTCGGTTTGTTTCGCTCCCACTCGCCTAGGAATTCGACCGTGCGGGATTCCACCGCTTTGTCTTCGGCGACGATTTTTTGTTGGAGAGACGCCACCTGTAAAGAGATTTGGGTTTTTAGACATAAATAGGCTCCCTGATCTTTTATTGGAAATCAAATGCGTGTATGCCAAGGTACTACAGCCAAGGCTAAAACCAACGATATTTTAATCAAATTTTTCGTTGCAAAATTTTCATAAGATGATAATTAAAATCATTCACGAACATTGATAATAAAATAAAATTTAGAAATTTAATTTTTTTTTTGGTATGAAAGGCAAACCTTTAATGTGGTTATTTTTTTTTTGAAATTAGCAAATAAAAAAATGAGTCTAATAATTAATTAATTTCTTCTCATCGGAACGATATTACAATAAATAAATGCCAGCGTCCTTATCGCCGGGAAAAATAATTACTCTGTCCCTAATTGCGGTCCTCGGTGTCGAAAAACACTTTTACTAATAAATCGATTTGTCAAATGCCAACTATATAGATCGATCGTTAAATAAGATGCTTTTAGTGAGATTTATATAAAATTAGTCAACGCCAGCGGTTTCATTCCTTCATTTGCGTTTCATTTTAAATCTATAGAAGTGTAAGAAATATACTTAGAATGTTATATAATTGATCAGTTAATGAAATGATGTTTAAGGTTAGAATTTTAATCTCATTATTGCTTTTCTTTCTAGCCATACATCATTAAATAAAGATCGAAAATCAATAAATAAGTTTGTAAGCATTTAAGATGCTATGCATTACATCACTTTCTTTGTTACATCAGTAATGATAATATTATTTTGTGAACCAAAAACTTTTAGTTTTTTTTACAAAAATTAAGGTGACAGACGAACAAGAAATGTGTTACAGTTAAAAGTTTTATTTGGGAGGAGTGCACAAAGCGAATAATTTTATATAATTTACGTTGACAATGTATTGAATTATCAAAAAAAAACATTAATTCCCCTACTATGCCGATTTTACACGGCACATTGACATGACACAGTAACATCCAAATAAATAAAGTAATTTATTCTTAAAAATATCACGTGAAATGACTTATGTGACACTTACGAAAATTACATTCAAGGCGTGTTTCTGCCATTGAAGGACCGCTTATTATTACCATGAATTTAAATGCCGACAGGAAATCCATAACTTGTTAATAAAATAAAAAAAAAAGTTAATTAAATACTTATGGGTCATTCAGGTTTAGTTAAAAAAAAATTATGATTTTGTGAGTGATATTTCCTGATTTACTCTTACATGTTAAAGAGGAGAAGCTTAGCTTCTTTAATTAATGGTAACAGTTGACGTTGATTGCAAACAGTAAGTTTTGTAAATTTATTTTTATTACTTTCTTCTTCTAGACATAGCAAGCATAATTGTACCTTCTTTTGAGAAGTACTAGTAGCAGTAGGCGAAATCTCTAAACGCTTCGCTTTGCGTATAAATCTGTGGTTGCAAGGAAAATTTAAATGTGAATAAAGGACACGTTTTTTTCCTAGCATTTATCAGGGCTTGTGCCAGGGTCCGCTTTCGTACTTAATTGACACCACCTTTGCCTACCATGATAGATTAGTATGGCATGCTTCCGATTTTACAATATCAATCCATCGCGTTTTAGGCTAGCCACGCGGTTTTTGACCACTTATTGATATATTTAGGCATCTGTGATCCATGCCTAAGGATGTGGCCTAACCGACGAAGACAAGATTCCTGGACTTTTTCACTGATGTCTCTTACGCCAAGGCTGACGCGAATGTTATTTACTATGGCTAATCGGGTAAAGTCACACATCCACCGAAGCATTTTTCACAACACATGACACAACAACAACGACAAGATCATGAATATGTATCATCAACGTTGGCTCGGTTTCGCCGCTCGGTTTGCCCTAGAATCCCTTAAGGCGAATAGGTACTTTTGGATCATAGCTTATCGCAGTCATTTCCCTCCATTTAATCTAGGCGGTGGCAATTCCTGATTTTATATTGCTGTCGATCGTCTCTGATTCGTGCAACACAGAGCCAAGGTATTTAAAATTTACCAATAATGTTAAATGAGAATGTCTTAATCACCCACGTGAATGGTATCATCATCGGTTGCATTGTAGACCTTGTATATAGTCTCGGTGATGTTCGCCTTAACATAAAAATTGTGTGTAAAAGACACTTATTATTTGAGCACTGGAATAACATACATACATTATATTACTGACGATTAGATATTGTGGAAAACGACGCGATTTGTTCTTATGCGATAATTTTCCTTACGTTTTAACGCTTTCAGTTTGATAAAATAAAGATGATCCATGCGGCGGATGGGCATATAAAAAATCAGTCCAGCGCCTGATCTCGTTTTAGTCGTGTCAGATATCCGTCCCATCGGGCTTTGAGATTAAAGGAACAGAGAGTGCGCCTGTGTTTGCGCGTACACTTGTGCACTATTACATATCATGCGCCATTGGCTAATCTTAGATTAGATTGGCCGTTGGGGCCGTAATTCGGTCAGAAGGACTTTACTTTGGGTATTATTATCAGGAATTATTATTTGGAGTAGTATCAGGAATTCTATCTGGGAAAACAAGACTTAAAAGTTAAATAAAGAGAAAGTCAATGTGTTTTGTTTATAATTAACTTCAAAAAGGGGGTTGGTTTTCAATTCGGATGTTTATATATTTTATTATGTACGTTCGCACATATCACCGTTATTTGTCAACCGATTTGAATTTTTTTTTTCATTTTCTTCCGAAATAATCCCATAAAATTAAAATTTCTAAACACCGATTTAGAAGTTTGTGTTTCAAATCAAATTAAAAAAATAGTCGCGCTTATCTTCGTCATTTACGAACCGATTTTAAAAACTCTTTTGTTAGGGTATTATTCTTTATTCGTCTTTTTGAATTTTCATGACAATTTGGAAGTTTGTTTTTTAAATGAAAATAACAAAAAGTGTGAATCTTCGCCGATATCCCTGCCACTTATGAAGTGATTTAAAAATAATATTTTTGTTATCTAATGGGGTATACTTCTAAAATGGTCCCACAAAGTTTTTATAAAAATCGTATCTGTAGTTTATTTCTTAAAATGAAATAACGGAGAAGATATTTTTCGAAAGTACAGTTTTAAGACGTTTGAAGTTGGTTTTTGTAATTTTATGTGAAAATCAACTTGTGTTTCTTGTTATACGCTGTAAACAACTTAGAAAAAAATATGGTAAAAAATTGAGAAATGACTTTATTAATTCGTAATCGTATTTATAAGGCGTAGATGTGAAATTGTACGAAATTCTGTAAATTTATATCATGACATGTGATACTTTTTTCATCCAGAAAATTGATAAGCGGCTTATGTCCCTTGTTTGGTTTCATCTGTATTTTAACAAATTATTTGTCTTTCCTTTTGGGCCTTATTATCCCTTAAGATGATTTTTGTTACATAACTCAATAGGACTGTAGGGATGTAATGTTTCATAAGTACAATATTATTTCGTCGCTATATTTATAAGGGTTTCAATGTTTTATTTTTAATTTTGTTGAAAGAATTTTAAGCCGTTTTCCTTGGTTTTATCAACAAACATTTCTGTCACTTTATCATTGTGAAGATGAACCTTACAACGATAGAGTGACAGATGGGTAGAAGGTAGTAAAATATAGTTTAACTTTGTATGGTTTCGGATATAGTTTGTCATGGACTAACACGAAAAATTTTGTTTGGATTTCGTCTGAGCGATATTTCTCCGATGCGAAAGCGAATGTTCAATGCGTGTTTTTGATAGTTAAGCAGAGATTCTATTAATATTATTTTTCTTATATAAAAAAGTAATATAAAATCGTCTTTAAGTGGAGTACGAATATTGTAACAAGTTTTTTTTTTATTCCAACTTTGACAATGGTTTTTACCATAAAACGAGTTGTCTCCGATGCAATCTGTGCATTAATCAGATGTCGGTCATAAAATAAAGTTATATATAAAAACGTGTATAAAACAAACAATAAACTTACACAAAACATTCTAGACAGTTTAAACATATAATTTTTTTCTCCCTATTTTGCAACTCACGCAAACTCTATAAAATCGGTACCAGATATTGGGAAATAACTTTATTAATTCAGCTTACGGCGGTCTCCTAACGCTCAGTCGCACTTCACTCTATTATTCCCACATGAGCAATATACTTAAAATAATGCATAATGTTGCTTCATATAATGCTATGTGGACAGAGATTATTTTGAATATTTAGTTACCGTAAAGTAGATAATTTTTCTAAATTCAAAATGTCTTTTGCAACCTGCCTCATGAAAACATATTATATTCTTCGGTTTGCAACTTTTTTAAATTAAATTATAAGAAAAAAAGATATATTGCATAAAGGAATTTAAGATGTAGTTACTTATTATATATTTTACGTAAAATTATAAGACGCTTTTATTAAATAGATTATTATTGTTAATTTGTACGTATCATAATAACTAAAGTTTCATCATATGAAAATTTAAATTTATGTAGTTTCCTCACTTTTGTTTACACAAAAATATATTTTTAATGAAATATCGATTCTAATAACTTCAGTTATTAACAAGAACTGACGCAAACCACAACCGTCTTGAAAAATACCGTAAAGCGACTTTAAAACTTTTTTTCTGTACAGGCTAAAATAATTGAATAAGTCATTGCGTTAATTTCATTTGCTGTGAACATATCTTATAAACTATATATGAATGAATAATTTGTTAATTCTTTAAGCTAAGGGCGAACTGATATTTAGACTTTTTGTAAATTACGCCGTAAAGTAAGCCTATTTTTATATTGTCCCACTGCTGGGCAAAGGCCTCCTCTGGACAAAGGGTATTGGGCATAGTCCACCACGCGGCCCAAGTGCGGATTAGCGGACTTCCCATATCTTAGAAATATTACTTCTTAGATATGTAGGTTTTCTCACGATGTTTTCATTGAAGGCACTGAGCTACCACGGCTCTGGTGACGATGATAAGTATTTTTATAATATTTTTGTTTAATTTATTTTAAAAATAAATAAAAACATTTCAAAGCTTTTATGTTTCAGACTATATGGTTTTTATGATGTATTATTTAATTTCCAGCGCAATGTTGAATAATATATTACGAAATGTATTTCAATCTTTAAATAACACCCATTGGTGCGCATGCGATCAGTATTTAAAGTTTAAAAAAAACAATTCATAAGTTTTCATGTAAGGATCAGTACTTAGATGAGTACTTGATTTCCCGGATTAATATTTATAGAGAAACGGAGAGGATTATCATGTAATGAATTTCGCTCAAACCGAGATCGAGTATATTATTTTACTTTAATAATTTATTTTACCATAAAAAATTAAAGTATTTAAAAAAAAGGATACACAAATTTCTTCGGTTAATTAATCAAAAATTCATCTCACGTTCAAAGTGGAAACTAATATCCATTTAGTTTACTTAAACAATGTGCAGCTGAGTTATGATGCGTAAATCTGGATTCAAAGTTTTCAAAAATTACCATCGATACGGAAACGTTTTCGTTGGAATTTCTTAATATTGTCAAATAAACATTTTTTTACAATGACTTTAATTAAATATTTAAGATTTAATTTAATTTTACAATATTCCTTTATTGAAACCAAACCATACAAAATTACAAATATTACACATTTTTTAAATAGAGATACGCATTGAGTCCTATATATTATATAGGATAAATATCATCATAACCATCATCGTCTCAGCCTTTTGACATCCAATGCTGGATATAGGCCTCTTCAAACGATCCTCAGCTATTCTCATCCAGCTTGTGCCTGCCACTCTTCGCACATCGTCGCTCCATCTATTAGCAGGACGTCCTATACTTCGTTTGCCAAGACGTGGTCTTCACTTCAGTACTTTACTGCCCTATCTACCATCAGTTCTGGTGATATGATATTCAATACTGAGCATAACTCTTCCCATAACACACTGACTGAGCAACCCTTAATTTGTGGATCAGTCGCTCGGTCAGTATTCACGTCTTAGCTCCATATGTCATTACAGGTAGGACGCATTCGTCGAAGACCCTGGTCTTCAGGCATTGAGGTATGGATGATGTAAATACTCGACGAAGCTTCCGAAACGCTGACCAACCCAGTTGATTGATTTCCTTCTCGAAGTTATCTCTGCCAAGTCGCAGAAGTTGTCCAAGGTAGATGTAATCTTGAACTACTTCGGGTGGTGTCCCATCGATGGTTACTGTTCTAGGTGTATGTGTGTTACTGAACATAACTTTAGTTTTGTCGAGGTTCATTTGAAGGCCAACTCTTTTGGAGGACACAAATAGGTCACCTAGTATGTCTTGAAGCTCTTCCAGCGACTTTGCCATAAAAACAATATCGTCAGCGAATCGTAAGTGCGAGATGTATTCACCGTTCACGTTTATGCCTCGTCCTATATAGGTTTTATATGCGCACTCTGTACTTGAAAGGACATAGTTGCAGCTCTGAAGAGAGATCTCAATACTTTGATATAGATGTGGTTCAGAAATGAGATCGGTCTATAGTTTTATATCAATGTTTTGTCACTTTTTGAAGAATAAAACTACAACACTACTGTTCCACGCCTTTCGAGTTCTCCCTGTTTGAATGATGAATTAAAAAGCTTTTGCAACTGTACAACTATTGGCTTCCTTCCTTCCTCTTCTTCAAGCAATTCCGAGATTATTCCGTCATTACCAGGGACGTTACCATTTTTAAGCTGCCCAAGAGCCAATACGATCTCGTCTAGGCTAACATCTGGGAGATCTTCGGTGAAGTGGCGTGTAAATTGAGCTGTGGGGCCATTTTGTAAGGGTAGAAACTGCGACGAATGTGATACATATAATTGTCCGTAGAAGTTTTCAACCTCAATGAGTATCTCTGGTTTCAAGATGACGGTTTTGCCATTCGATGTTTTTAACTTCGTTATTCCACTTTCTTTGTTACGTCAGTAATGATAATATTATTTTGTGAACCAAAAACTTTTAGTTTTTTTTTTACAAAAATTAAGGTGACAGACGAACAAGAAATGTGTTACAGTTAAAAGTTTTATTTAGGAGGAGTGCAATAAACTAATAATTTTATATAATTTACGTTGACAATGTATTGAATTATAAAGAAAAACATTAATTCCCCTACTATGCCGATTTTACACGGCACATTGACATGACACAGTAACATCCAAATAAATAAAGTAATTTATTCTTAAAAATATCACGTGAAATGACTTATGTGACACTTACGAAAATTACATTCAAGGCGTGTTTCTGCCATTGAAGGACCGCTTATTATTACCATGAATTTAAATGCCGACAGGAAATCCATAACTTGTTAATAAAATAAAAAAAAAAGTTAATTAAATACTTATGGGTCATTCAGGTTTAGTTAAAAAAAAATTATGATTTTGTGAGTGATATTTCCTGATTTACTCTTACATGTTAAAGAGGAGAAGCTTAGCTTCTTTAATTAATGGTAACAGTTGACGTTGATTGCAAACAGTAAGTTTTGTAAATTTATTTTTATTACTTTCTTCTTCTAGACATAGCAAGCATAATTGTACCTTCTTTTGAGAAGTACTAGTAGCAGTAGGCGAAATCTCTAAACGCTTCGCTTTGCGTATAAATCTGTGGTTGCAAGGAAAATTTAAATGTGAATAAAGGACACGTTTTTTTCCTAGCATTTATCAGGGCTTGTGCCAGGGTCCGCTTTCGTACTTAATTGACACCACCTTTGCCTACCATGATAGATTAGTATGGCATGCTTCCGATTTTACAATATCAATCCATCGCGTTTTAGGCTAGCCACGCGGTTTTTGACCACTTATTGATATATTTAGGCATCTGTGATCCATGCCTAAGGATGTGGCCTAACCGACGAAGACAAGATTCCTGGACTTTTTCACTGATGTCTCTTACGCCAAGGCTGACGCGAATGTTATTTACTATGGCTAATCGGGTAAAGTCACACATCCACCGAAGCATTTTTCACAACACATGACACAACAACAACGACAAGATCATGAATATGTATCATCAACGTTGGCTCGGTTTCGCCGCTCGGTTTGCCCTAGAATCCCTTAAGGCGAATAGGTACTTTTGGATCATAGCTTATCGCAGTCATTTCCCTCCATTTAATCTAGGCGGTGGCAATTCCTGATTTTATATTGCTGTCGATCGTCTCTGATTCGTGCAACACAGAGCCAAGGTATTTAAAATTTACCAATAATGTTAAATGAGAATGTCTTAATCACCCACGTGAATGGTATCATCATCGGTTGCATTGTAGACCTTGTATATAGTCTCGGTGATGTTCGCCTTAACATAAAAATTGTGTGTAAAAGACACTTATTATTTGAGCACTGGAATAACATACATACATTATATTACTGACGATTAGATATTGTGGAAAACGACGCGATTTGTTCTTATGCGATAATTTTCCTTACGTTTTAACGCTTTCAGTTTGATAAAATAAAGATGATCCATGCGGCGGATGGGCATATAAAAAATCAGTCCAGCGCCTGATCTCGTTTTAGTCGTGTCAGATATCCGTCCCATCGGGCTTTGAGATTAAAGGAACAGAGAGTGCGCCTGTGTTTGCGCGTACACTTGTGCACTATTACATATCATGCGCCATTGGCTAATCTTAGATTAGATTGGCCGTTGGGGCCGTAATTCGGTCAGAAGGACTTTACTTTGGGTATTATTATCAGGAATTATTATTTGGAGTAGTATCAGGAATTCTATCTGGGAAAACAAGACTTAAAAGTTAAATAAAGAGAAAGTCAATGTGTTTTGTTTATAATTAACTTCAAAAAGGGGGTTGGTTTTCAATTCGGATGTTTATATATTTTATTATGTACGTTCGCACATATCACCGTTATTTGTCAACCGATTTGAATTTTTTTTTTCATTTTCTTCCGAAATAATCCCATAAAATTAAAATTTCTAAACACCGATTTAGAAGTTTGTGTTTCAAATCAAATTAAAAAAATAGTCGCGCTTATCTTCGTCATTTACGAACCGATTTTAAAAACTCTTTTGTTAGGGTATTATTCTTTATTCGTCTTTTTGAATTTTCATGACAATTTGGAAGTTTGTTTTTTAAATGAAAATAACAAAAAGTGTGAATCTTCGCCGATATCCCTGCCACTTATGAAGTGATTTAAAAATAATATTTTTGTTATCTAATGGGGTATACTTCTAAAATGGTCCCACAAAGTTTTTATAAAAATCGTATCTGTAGTTTATTTCTTAAAATGAAATAACGGAGAAGATATTTTTCGAAAGTACAGTTTTAAGACGTTTGAAGTTGGTTTTTGTAATTTTATGTGAAAATCAACTTGTGTTTCTTGTTATACGCTGTAAACAACTTAGAAAAAAATATGGTAAAAAATTGAGAAATGACTTTATTAATTCGTAATCGTATTTATAAGGCGTAGATGTGAAATTGTACGAAATTCTGTAAATTTATATCATGACATGTGATACTTTTTTCATCCAGAAAATTGATAAGCGGCTTATGTCCCTTGTTTGGTTTCATCTGTATTTTAACAAATTATTTGTCTTTCCTTTTGGGCCTTATTATCCCTTAAGATGATTTTTGTTACATAACTCAATAGGACTGTAGGGATGTAATGTTTCATAAGTACAATATTATTTCGTCGCTATATTTATAAGGGTTTCAATGTTTTATTTTTAATTTTGTTGAAAGAATTTTAAGCCGTTTTCCTTGGTTTTATCAACAAACATTTCTGTCACTTTATCATTGTGAAGATGAACCTTACAACGATAGAGTGACAGATGGGTAGAAGGTAGTAAAATATAGTTTAACTTTGTATGGTTTCGGATATAGTTTGTCATGGACTAACACGAAAAATTTTGTTTGGATTTCGTCTGAGCGATATTTCTCCGATGCGAAAGCGAATGTTCAATGCGTGTTTTTGATAGTTAAGCAGAGATTCTATTAATATTATTTTTCTTATATAAAAAAGTAATATAAAATCGTCTTTAAGTGGAGTACGAATATTGTAACAAGTTTTTTTTTTATTCCAACTTTGACAATGGTTTTTACCATAAAACGAGTTGTCTCCGATGCAATCTGTGCATTAATCAGATGTCGGTCATAAAATAAAGTTATATATAAAAACGTGTATAAAACAAACAATAAACTTACACAAAACATTCTAGACAGTTTAAACATATAATTTTTTTCTCCCTATTTTGCAACTCACGCAAACTCTATAAAATCGGTACCAGATATTGGGAAATAACTTTATTAATTCAGCTTACGGCGGTCTCCTAACGCTCAGTCGCACTTCACTCTATTATTCCCACATGAGCAATATACTTAAAATAATGCATAATGTTGCTTCATATAATGCTATGTGGACAGAGATTATTTTGAATATTTAGTTACCGTAAAGTAGAGAATTTTTCTAAATTCAAAATGTCTTTTGCAGCTTGCCTCATGAAAACATAATATATTCTTCATTTTGCAACTTTTTTAAATTAAATTATAAGAAAATAAGATATAAGGCATAAAGGAATTTAAGGTGTAGTAACTTATTATAAATTAAACGTAAAATTATAAGACGATTTTATTAAATAGATTGTTATTGTTAATTTGTACGTATCATAACTAAAGTTTCATCATATGAAAATTTAAATTTATGTAGTTTCCTCACTTTTGATTACACAAAAAAATATTTTTAATGAAATATCGATTCAAATAACTTCAGTTATTAACAAGAACTGACGCAAACCAGAACCGTCTTGAAAAATACCGTAAAGCGACTTTAAAACTTTTTTCTGTACAGGCTAAAATAATTTAATAAGTCATTCCGTTAATTTCATTTTCTGTGAACATATCTTATAGACTTATAAATTAATAATTTGTTAATTTTTTAAGCTAAGGGCGAACTGATATTTAGATTTTTGTAAATTACGCCGTAAAGTAAGCCTATTTTTATATTGTCCCACTGCTTGGCAAAGGCCTCCTCTGGACAGAGGATATTGGGCATAGTTCACCACGCGGCCCAAATGCGGATTAGCAGACAGCATCTAAGAAATATTACTTCTTAGATATGTAGTTTTCCTCACGATGTTTTCATTGAAGGCGAGCGCCCGGACACTGAGCTACCGCGCCTCTGGTGACGATGATAATTTTTTTTTAATTTATTTTAAAAATAAATGAAAACATTTCAAAGCTTTTATGTTTAAGACTATATGGTTTTTATGATATATTATTTAATTTCCAGCGCAATGTTGAATAATATATTACGAAATGTATTTAAATCTTTAAATAACACGCATTGATGCGTATGCGATTAGTATTTAAAGTTTAAAAAAACAATTCATAAGTTTTCATGTAAGGATCAGTAAATTTACTTAGATGAGTACTTAATTTCCCGGATTAATATTAATAGAGAAACGTAGGATTATCATGTAATGAATTTCGCTCAAACCTAGATCGAGTATATTTTTTTTAATATAATTATATATTTTTTCATTAAAAATTAAATTATTTATTAAAGTACGTTATAAAAATAAATTATTTTAAAAAGTAGGGATTTCAAATTTTCTTCGATCAACTAATCAAAAATAAATCTCGCGTTCAAAGTGAAAACTGATTTCCATTTAGTTTATTTAAACAATGCCAGTGTGTAGCTGAGTTATGATGCGTAAATCTGGATTCAAAATTTGTAAAAATTACCATCGATACGGGAACGTTTTCTTTGGAATTTCATGATATTATGGCTAATTAAATAATTAAAGAATTAATTTAATTTTCGAATATTCCTTTATTTAAACCAAATTATGCAAAATTACTCGTATTACACATTTTTTAAATAGAGATACGCATTGAGTCGCATAGATTATATAGTGTAAAGATATTTTTATGTGATAGTTGATATTATCTTTTTCAGATTTACTGAGATGTGTTTCTTTATTGTTGCTAAAAAAAGGAAGGATGGTTATTTTAGATCAACAAAAATCGGTTCATATTATGTCCACTCCATTACGATGAATTCTATGTCATAAAAGCTTGTAAATGTATGTTTCTTTAATGATTTTTTAAGGGCTATATATAAAAATATCTTTATAGAAATAATCATTAAAATGCTTCATTAAAATTAATAGAAAACAATTCACTATCTTTTTAAAATACATATTGCGTACCTCCTTAATTATGAACGAAGACATTTTTTATTCCTTTATAAAATTAGTTCAAGCACTCATAAGTAACAGTAGGTAAAAATATTTTAATTTACTTTGCAATAATTAATAAAATTATACATAACTTTGAATTTGCCAGTTGTCATTGTTACCTTACTTTCTATGTTGAAGTGTAATAGACTAGTAGCATATTTTTAGGACAATTATTTAATTCAAACTTTTACTGGCCTTTAAGGTAGGAGTATGCTCTTTTCTTGAAGGTCCCTAAGTTTGAAAATGACGTCGAAAACGCACTGTGGTGGACTGCCAACCATCGAGGTGGTGATGGTGTGGTATTTGGTGGATTGTCGTATTGTACGATGTACAAACTGTGCAGCTCACACTTCCCGTGTTAAATGCTCTATAATATGCTTAGAGATGCAACATCTCTTCGCAGGGCCAGTGAATCGAGCCGATTGGAAAGTACTGGGTAAGTAAGTAGTGAAGGTGCCCTCAGTAGAGTGAGGCAGTATTTCTAGCCATCCGACCGCCTTACGTT
>JAOCPS010316005.1:0-22406 GCA_025505425.1 Graphium colonna | reverse complement strand
GAGGGTCGGAAAGAAGAAGAAAGAAGCAAGGCAGACTATCGTTTTGTCTTTCGACCTATATAGATCGAGTCAATTCTAAAATGGGTTTTCAACCAAACCCATTTTTACCACCAGTAGTTTATTGTTGTCCAAGAGGTTACTTCCACATCATAAACTGATCGTAACTTAAACAGCTCGCTTACACAAAATGTTTAACATTTCCAGGAGAAACTGCTGTTACTGTTGCTCGGATGCGGCGCAGTGCTGTCCACCCGGCCGTGCTGCGATGGTGGGGAGACCATAATGGTGGGCGGCTACTGCGGCGACAAGTCCAAGAGAATAGACCTGAACTGCACCAATGGCCGCGTCGTCCTCAAGGAGATCATCCTCAACGGGAACAAGGTCTCCACCAAGGACTCGCCCGGATTCGTATTCGCCGAAGATCCCGAGCAGTAAGTAGAGGAGTAAATATCGAGGATTAGGTGGAATGGACCAATAATTTACTTACAGACAGTCCCACAATTAGAATTCGGACAATATGATACCTGAAGTATTGATGAGAGAAAAGAAACCAAGGAAAGACGGGAAAAAATATCCCTAACGATAATCTATAGATTAGATTTTTGGGAATGAATTTTAGTAAACCTTTTGTAAACGTATTCCGTTTTTAAATAATGACAATTATTAAGTATATACCCAAGGGTAAATACATTAATTTGCGGCTTTGAAGCTTGTCTGCCACCCGTATTAACGCTTGCTGCTGCTGCTACGAGTATATGTTTGCTATATATGATAAACATTTATGTTATGCTTTTATGGAAGTTTCTCTCATTTGGCAAACAGTAAAACAATTGAAAAATGTCCGGAAATAATTTATTACTTCATATTTTCATTTTTAAAATGTTAACTATTTAATAATTCTATATCCAGTCAGAATTTGTATCTGGTAATCAGTTGAGGCAAACAGTTTTTCCCCTGAACTACTATGATCTTAATAGAATATGATTCAATATTTATTATCATAATTTTGACAAACTCGTAATGATTATAAGTATAATACAAAGTATTTACAAATGTATAATAACTTGACTTAACGAGTCGCCATTTAGTTCTTTCAAACGATGTAAGTTTTAAAATACGATTAGATTATCGTTAGCATTCTCCAGTTAGTAATTGAAAAACGCAATGGTAGTATCATATCTGACATGCATGCGAAAATATAATAGACATTTTAAATTACACGGAATTCGGTCACTTTGGCGGTTCCTTTTTTTGTAATTAACACTGGGATTATTTACGATTTATTAACCTCACTCGACGTATCAATATCGTATCAATTCAACCCTTCGGGTTGCAAAGGTCTGATGCCAGTCGCTCTGTGCAATAATTATCATTCAGGCAATATTTTGTTTGATTAGACGTCGACCCCAAGAAACTTGGGAATAAGGCTTAGGAGAAGAAGACTCCACGTATCATTCACAGCATTCATATCGATACCTTAATCCGCAAACCAGCTTAATTCATCTTTGTGGATTCTTCTAAAATAGAGTTCGGAAAGACATGATTTGCAAAAGCTTAAAATCATATATTATCATTATTCTTAAAATAAATAGTTATTCGAAAACTGTTTTTACTTTCTCTACGCGATGAGCTTGATTCTCTTTTGTATTTAGTTTGAAAAATATTACAATTTTTATGGTCACCTTGACAGAATTACTCAAATGGAGTTATCTGGTTTGCGAAATAAGGTATCGATTTGTCTTTCGTTAATACAGTCAGTGGAGATTCGCCAACCATCTCTGTCCCATGTTATTTTCTTGACCTCTTGATATGGCAAAATCTTCTTCTTGGTCTTTCCGTTATCAGACGGAGTTCGGAAAAGGTTAATTAATACAGTAAGTGGGGAGAAAATGTATCGCTCATTTTTTATCTGCCCGTAACCTTCTCGCAATTCTTGCTTCAGATACTGCATCGGTGAAATGAATCGCAATAGATCCAATCCTTCCATGGGCGTCGAGTCTGTAGCCATCCTGTGCTTCGAGGACGTGGGAAGCGGTGGCTCGGTGGAGACTGGCGGTATCCTGACGCTGATCTCTGTCTTCTTCTTGGCGGCCACCTTCGCTGTTTACATGTATCTACCGCAAATGAGGTTTGTGCGTCAATATTATCCGCTTCATCCGATACACGTGTGTCATTGAAATTCGGAGTACCAGTTTCATGGCAGACTGTGTCTTTTCATATAGATATTTTCCTTATTTTGTATTAAAATATCTTGAAAGTCTATTGTCCATGGATTGGTTAAGCGGTATATGCACCCACTAATGTAAATGTTATCCCCGTTTAATTTTATATATTAGTTTCGCTGCGACATATCAAGTCTTTACAGCGAAATCCAATCTTTCAGGGATCTCCAAGGCCTTTGCTACATGTGTATGTGCGTCAGCATGGCCCTAGGATTCCTGTCACTAGGAGTACTCCAGCTCAGTCCGCAATTCGCAGGCGAAATATGCACTGTTACTGGTATGATAGTTTTTACCACTTTTGATTATTTATTTAGAATTATTATAAGCCGTGGTAGCTCAGTATACAGGCACTTGCCTTTATTTCTATTTACTCGAAGCGAACCTGAATTTGATCCGCGGTGCCGGCACTAATTAAATTGTAAATTTATCAATTGCAATTTTAAGTGCTGTTTTATCACGTGCTCAATTGTGAAGGAAAATATCGTAAGAAAGACTGCATATCTGAGAAGTAATAAAAATCCGTTCACCAACCCGTACTAGGGCCGCGTGGTGGACTATGCCGTATACCCTCTATCTAGAGAAGGAAAAGGGAATGGAAAATCGATCCATCGTGGAATTCGAACCAACGTTTTACAATTATTAAAGTGATCAACCGACCCACACTTAATTGTGACTAACCCGATATTATTTATAGTAGTTATAAAGCTGAAAAGCATGTTTATTTGTTGAATGCGCTAATCTCAGAATCTACTGGCTCGAATTGAAAAATTATTTTAGTGTTGGACAGTCGATTTGTCGAGGAAGGCTATGAAACATCACACTATGACTAAAAGGAGCCGAGCATAAATAAAAAATGTGACAAAAACGCGGGTAAATTTACGAGGGTCACCACGGGGAGTAGATAGTAAATTGTATAAATAAACTTGCACTAATGGACATTGATTCACTGAGCATGCGCATCACAGATAGATTTCACTAAGTTTCAATTAACACGTTTTCAGGGTTCCTGGTATATTTTTGGATGATGGCAACCTTCTTTTGGATGAACGTCATAAGCATAAACATGTATCGCAGTGTCCTGTAAGTATTTTTAACGATCGGTAAATTGTCTATAAAAAAAAAACTTATTTTCGCTTGATTTATCTTCTACATAATCCTTTTGAGATTGGATGAATAAAAGTCTAACTTAAAATTTACATTAAATAAAATAAATAATTATTAAAATAATACATGTAAAAACGTATAAGTTACTATCATTCTATAAAAGACTAAATATTATTTTTTTTTGTTTACTTTAGTTACTATGTAATGATAAGCAATGTTTTAAAAGTTTAAAGATCAAAGTCTAAACACGCTCAACACTTACTCTCTTCATTCCAACACCATACATTTTTACTGTTTAAAACAGCCCTCATTATTATAAGTTGTCATTAAACTGTTTTTATTCCATTAAATGACACATATTCTTCCAAAATTTCCAGAGACGCGGCCTATTTGAAGAAGACTGAGAGAAAACAATACTTCTGGTATAGTTGCTACGCCTGGGGCAGCACATTACTGTTCCTCGTAGTCTCACTGATAACAAATTTCGCCGAGGGAGATCACTGGAAACCGGGCATCGGTCAAACCAGCTGCTGGTTTCAAGGTAAATATATCCAAAAAATTCTATATTAAAATTAAAAAGGAAAAGAAAGTCTACAGAAGGCCTTTGTTAAAATTTCGAGTGGTCAATACTGTTAAATGAACATCCAAATTTTGTCTTGTCGTTTTCTTGCTTTAAACAATCAACTATTACTCTCTTGGGAAATTAGTGCAGTGGTTTCCCCTTGCCTTCTGCGCCGCGGTGATTATTTGGCTTTACCATATATTATATGGTAAAGCCAAAATGGCCAGCAACAGGATCGGTTGAAACAAATTTCACACCAGGACCACGATCTTTAGCAATGAAGTAACGACCGCAGTGAGAGAGATTCTTGCTCTAAGGTCGATACAACACGATCGTAATTATTTTACGTGTCTATATATTGATACGCCAAGATACAACTTATAAATTCGACATAGTTTAAATTAGTAAAATAGCAAAATCGCGAGTATATTTTCTATAAATTAGTACGTCAAAGCATAGCGTAGTATGAAATTGGGAATGGTTAACGTTTAGCTTATACATATTGAGAAATGCAGAAACATAAAAGCAAATAACTCTTTAACAAAAAACATAACCGCCGAATGAACTCAAAAGCAAACAATAATCAACTTATTTATATCCTTAATAACTACGAATAAGTTCTTAATCTAATACAAGTATACTAAAGCTATTTTGAGTCGGCGCCTTTGATGCGTGGTCATACAAAAAAAACTAAGGAATTTAAATTATCTTGCTATCGTTGTAGAATCACGCTTATAATACTATTATTTACTTTTATATAGGTTATATTGAATATTTTCTTTCGCAGGTCGCACTGAGACTTGGATATTTTTCTACGGTCCGATCGCTGTGCTAATAACTGCAAATGTCGTTCTTTTCGTTGCTTCGAGTTATAACTTGTGGATGCAGCATACACGGAAATACGAAGTCAACAAACTTAAAAATCTCAAGCACAAGTAAGTTTGCAACGGCACTTTATAACTAGAGGTCCTGCAGCGGTCTCAATTCTACCTTTTTATGTAATCTTAGTAAATACCATACTTGTCAATTTGCGTGATAAAGTTGAAATATTAGATGTTTATTGGTCATGTGATGTGTTAAAACGGCACGGTTGTGTGTGTGAGCGATTTTTTTATAAATTTTACCTATTTGTCATGCATGTTACAAAGAATATTAGCTTTTTATAGTCCCCCTGTATATATTTTAACTGTGCCTATGTATGCTCCTCTATTGGCTCTAGTAAAACACTGAAAGTTTTTACTTCACGTATTAAAATTACGATAATGTACGTGGACTTTAATATTTTTATAACTAATATAGGTATTAGATTTGAAAATGCGCAACCAAAACTACAAAAACCAAACGATTTTTTCAAGAAACATTCAAGTAGCTGTTACAATATCAGATGATCCTAGATACTATGAAATGTAATCACTAAAATAGCTATATTATTTCTTAGACTTACGCGAATATTTGACATTTTAAATTAAACAACTTTACGGATTTTAACCGAAGGTATGCAGGATTAACAAGTGACACCAGGACATCAAACACCTCAGTCCTACCTGTGACCATGAACGCTGTAAAGGGTTCGAAACGTCTGGTGATAAAATTTAAAAATAAGCCGCGATAAAATCCGTTAAGTTGTTTAACTAAAATAGCTCCTTAAAATCATCAACAATTTCCTGAAAACTATTTGGTTAAACAATTAAAACAATAATTAATCTACGTAAGAAATATTTACTTTAAATACTTATATAAAACCCTATTTAAAAATTATATATATTTGTACAGGTTCCTTGTATCGCTCAAGTTATTCCTGGTCATGGGAATTTCCTGGATCTTCGAGATTGCCAGCTTCGCACACGGACAGGCGCACATCATATGGTAATAACACCGCATATAATGTACTTAGTTGCTATTATAAAATTTACTATAGTTTATACATTACTCCACTATATACGCATGATCAAACAGAGGCCTTTATTAATTTACTTTAATGCTAAAATTTATAAATCTATCGAGGATTTACATTTTTTTCTTACCATATTAAAATAGCAAGAGAAACTAGATCCCTTTTGCAATTTTTTAAAAATCGGCTTTCTTCGTCTAGGAAAATCATGGACATATTCAACGGTCTGCAAGGTGTGGTGATATTCCTGATACTGGTCATCTTGAGGAGAAGGGCAATGCAAGGTCTGGCCGCTGAAGGCTGCTGCCTGCCGATCACCCGTCCGTTGGCCGAGAAGCTCAGTCCGGACGACGACTCGGACGACCAGCAAATATTAGACGACGATACGGTCGAGGTCAGACTGAACTAGCCTTCGAGCTAATCGATTTTACAAATTCTTCACAAGTCAATGTATGGAGTAAGGAGAATGATTTTCAAGTATCAGTCAGGGTTAGATTTATATGAAATATAATGCTTTTAAAGCACAAAATTTAATATTAATGTCATAATAATATTTTCATTAAATATAAATAGCTTAGCTGTTTAAGTAAGATAAGGTTTTAACGTTGGATACTCGAGTTTCACGACTGGAAGAATCTCTCATAGATTAATAATTATCCTTATTTTATGTTTTTAATTATATAGGGTAACATATATCTCAAGTGAGTAGAATGCATTGTCATCAGCAGATAAATCCAGATATAAATATAAACAAGTTAATTGTCTGGCTTCGTTTAGAAATCAGTCAAAAACTTAAAAACCAAATATAAGCTATATTTTTTTTAATAATAAGCCTTTAAGTTGCTGGTTATTTTTATTTGTATTAGTCATTAATATATTTAAGTTTTATTTGAATATGAATAATAACTAGTATAAGAATATTTACAAGAGCTTCATAGAATATTGATAAATATAACAAACGTGCCATACTATAATAAAAAACGTTAAAAGGAATAGTTTTAAATAATCTCTAAAATTTGCTGTCGTATTTTATATATTACGTTCCTGTATTTGTTCAATTACATTATGTTTGTGTTAAAATTAAAACTATTGAAGAAGAAATATTTTTATTTCCGTGATAGGAAAATGTCCCTTGGATAGCGAAATATGTTATTGTGCGTTGCAATAAAAATATTGTGGTTATTTATCAAAATAACATCCTATATCTTGAGTAGGAGCAAATTGCACAAATGCCAACTTTCATTCAGTTCTGTCAATGACTTTTGCCTATCGTTTTTCACACGGAAGTTTGATACATAAAAAAACAGAAATACTTTTTCTTGAACGATATTTGACAAATGACCATAACCTTTTTAGGTTCGATACTTCTTGAAGAAAGAATGGTACCTTTAAGCAATACATTTCACGCTTAAAGGTATCAAGTTTACACTAGCATCAAAATATTCTTGGAGTACAGTTACTTAGGGTAGTGAAAAAATCAAACTCAAAGTCAACCCAATGAAAAGATATTGTCACTTATACTGCATTTTATGGCACTCAAGGAAGTAAACTAAGAGAGCGCATTTGACAAGAAGAAGATCAAAAATCGGAAATTTAATTGACATTTCCGATTTTAGATTTTCCGTCACATACGGGTAAACGTATTTCTCTAGTATAGTACAATGATACTATAACTATGCACAGAACCGTCAACATCCAACTCTACTGGATAAGCAGGATATTTCTTATTATTTTTTTCAGCTAAAAAAGAGCTGTGGTAGATCAGTGTCAGAGCTCTCGCCTTTAAATCGGTTTACTAAAGACAAACCTGAGTTAAAACTCCGGTGCCGATTTATCACGTGGTCTGTGGAGAAAGAAAACGTCGTGAGGAAACCTGCATATCTAACAATTAATATTTCTAAGATATGAGGAATCTGTCAAATCGCACCAGAGTCGCCTATTAAATTATGGCCTATGCCCTCTATCATTTCCCAGCAGTGGGACATTTTAAAAATAGGCTGTTACTTTACTTTTCTACTTTCATCAACGATAGTACCTTTGCATCTTAGAGAGCTTACATTATTGTTCCGCGAAATGTCTTTTAATTTTTAGCTCTCAAATAAGCAGCCGTCGATCAAAAAAATCGTTGTACATAGTAAACATTTAAACGAACAGAAAGATATAGACGCGCAGTAAAGGCATAAGAAAAAAATGCAATATAGTTGTCAATCGTTGTGAAAGTTTCGCTGCGCAAAGAACCACAATTCGTACGTGCATCAAAATGTCGACGTATTTTAATACCCTTGTAATCATGAACTTGATTTGAAGGAAGAAGCTAAAACCAAACTACTCCCTTCAATACATTTACATCGACAATACCCTATCCTGTCCTTACTGCCCTCGTCCGTTAGCAGCAAAATTAGAGTATATTAGCCATGTCAAGTTAAGTGATATGCCGAATATCCATATCCGTAGCCGCGGATATCCGAGCGAAGGATATCAGCGGATACGGATATGAAGGTCTGTATACGTATCAGTGACGTTTTGGCGGATCGTCGGCTTCGGATAAGGTTCATAATATAGATGATTGCTTTGCAATAAAAAAACTATTAAACTCTATTCAGAATACTCTTTATTTTGTTAAATCAAATATCTAGCAAAATTTGGCAATATATTGCAAATGTTTATGGTGGTAAATGACCTTAGTAGACAATAGAACACAACTCATAGTTATCTTCGTTATAATTGTCACAATAATGTTTATATCAGGTCGTTTGACTTTAATTTATTCATGGTTGTCTCAATAAAATAATGCAACATTTGAAATATTATAGAAAATTAAAATAATACTACTTAATACGTAATATTGTAAATTGTTATAAAATGATTATTCTAATTGAGAAAATTAATACTGCATGATATATACTGGTGTGACTCAACTTTTAACACTCGATAACGTTATATGTGGGGATCATATATAAAGAATAAAAATATTATTTAACATAAATATTGATTTACCACTGAGTAAACATATATAAAGTAAAATAATAATTTACGAAATTCATGTTCATCCTAGCGGACAGGACGTGGCCGGAGTGGCGAAGGGGGGAGCGAAGTTCATGCGGTCAATGATATGCAAGGCACCGCGCCGAGCCACCACGTTTCTTTCTAAAAAACAATGCTCCTAATTTTTCTACATAAATATGATGACAGTGGAGTATCCAATGCTCTCCTTTAATATCCTTAGTGACTCCCCAGTCACCCGTATATTGTTAACATTAGATTAAAAGTAAAGTGACAATTTGAACTACTTAAAAAATTATGTCATGATTAAAATGGAGTAATGGTAAATTGTACTTCAAGAAGAGCAACTTAACAGATTATTCCGTCAAGTCTGTTACGATGGGGTAATAAAAAATTTCTGCTGCACTTAATAAAATCCAAATCATGATCTTTTTAAAGTTAAGATCCTTATCTGTATCGACGGATCTTAGTATCATATATCCGTATCCGCAGATATACATTTTTATCGATCCAGCACACCATTTTTCCAGACACATTAACAAAGTTTTCAATAAAAATAAATAAATGAATATAGTTACCGCAGCCGAAAACGGCCAGGAATTTTTTTAGCAAGTCGACAAAAGTTCACTTCTTATGCGTTAGAAGTCGGTTTTTTAATTATCTGTGGAAAAATACTTTTAAGTGCAGATATTATTACTTTTTGTTGTAACTAAAACATGTCTTGAAATTTAATAACAGATTTTAATTATTTTTAAAGACATAGTTCTTATTTCACATAAAAATAAATAAAAGCTGCATAAGCTAAATTATGCAGCTTTTATTTATTTTTATGTGAAATAACAACTATAATTATTTTCAATGACAGACTAAAATATAACTTGGATGCACAGAAAACGACATTTGCCCACCTGCACATCACTAAGTTTTAAGAAAAAGGTTATGATTCAACTTAACTGTCAAACCAAAGTAGCGAGTAAAGTTTCGAAATACCAAAACTGCTTACTTATTTTATAAAAAGTAGCTTGTTTGGATTTAAAATAAAAACAAATTTCAAGAAGGTGCTCAAGAATACAATATCAAGGATTAAATGTGTACAAAGTATATTCCTTTAAAATAGCAAGTAGTTTTGGTAACTACTTTACAAATCTGTAATGAAACCTAAGTAATTTTAGTAGAATGGGTGCCGTACTGGTATTATTGATGATAATATGCACCATACAATATCCGTGCCTAGTAATCGCGGCTGTCGACGAGACAGATCTTAATGATTTATCAGAGCAACAGAATTCTATTGTTATTAATAAATGCTGTGAACCGAACGAGCTTATGGTAGACTCTGTGTGCCGTCTAGCCGATAGATATAACCTAAGTAAGTATGAATATGTACAAATAATGTGAGAAATTAAAGGAATTTTATAAACAACTTTATAATGTAATAAATATTAAACTCTATGATTTAATATTGTATCTATACTTATACAATAATGCTAAAGTGAGTGTATATATTTCTTATAAATACTTTTATATTTGATTGCTCAAATAATAAGTAAGATTTAAGACTATTAAAAATCACACTATAGTTGTCAGGAGCTAAGTTACTGTTCAAACAGTGGTGTGCATGACTGGAGCACAGATGCTGTATTATTATAATTAATGCTTAGAAAAATCAATATATCTTTGTCAATTATACATTTTAAATTTGTTTATTTATCTCTCATCATTTCATAAATGGACTGATATTTAGGTAGCAACAGTTTTTTGTATAGTGAATGGCAGCCAAGTTTAATATACCAGAATGGTTGCAAAAGGTCAATCAAATTAAAGCAAGTAAAGCTTAATGGGATTTCAATTATGTTATTATGTTAAAAGAGCCATGGTAGCTCAGTTACCAGATGCTTGTTTTTATTTCTGTGTACTCTAGGAGAACTTGAGTTCGATCCCTGGTGCCAGCACTAATAAAATTATTAATTACCAAAACATTGCAATTTTAAGTGCTACTTTATCACATGCTTAGAGGTGAAGGCAAACATTGTGAGGAAACCGGCCTATCGAAGAAATAATTAAAATATTTCCAAGATATGTAAAGTTTACCCATTCCTCATAGGCCGCATGGTGGACTATGCGCTATACCCTCTTGTCTTACCCAGCAGTGGGATAATTTAAAATAGGCTGTTACTTATTACTTTTTTATATTGTTCCAGGTACATGGGTGCCTCAATTTAAAACAGAAGATGGTAAAAACACCAAAGTGAAATATTATAAATACTTGAGTGGTGTTCCAGACTGTGCTACAACCCAACAAAGGCCTATATTTTACTTTGGAAAATCAGAAGATGAGTATGTTGATGCAACTGTGCCTTAGTTTCTATTTTTTTAATTTATACAAGGTGTAATATTTACTAAAATAAGTCATTAGAAGATTTTAATTATTCATCATTTAATATTAAAAATTTTGCTTTATTTAATGGAGAAGTTTCAGCATTATGTAAAGCAAAATAATTATTGATGTAATATTTTAAATGAGTGGTTTTATAAAATTTATATTTTAAATTCAAAATAAATCATAAGAACCTTAGAATTTTAAACTGATTTCAATAGACCCAACTTCCCTGTAGTTTGAAATAATATCTTATAATTTCAGGCTCAATTTATTATCAGATGGTCGTCTAAGACACCTTATTCACCATGAACACAGTATTGATAGCATTAAAGATGATGTGTCACCAAACACATATTCATTACATGCACCGATAGTTATACCACAAGTTAAAGAACCATCATCATATATTCACGACAAGAACAAATACTGCATCGATAAGGTATGGTAATTATTTTCGTTTCAGATGATTGAAGTGTATCCATTTATACTAAAATTAAAAATGTGAAAGGTTGTATGTCTGGATATTTCTCACTTAATTACAAAAAAATGTATGAACAAATTTGAATGACTTGACACAGACGGATTTGAGGTAGGTAAACATATAGAACCAATAATGTTACTATAACTGTGATCATCTATTATTTACAGATTTTTATGACAAGCACAAACTTGACGGGTGAATATGCATTAGTGTGTGTACCTGAAGTTAAAATTAATTGGAAAGACACAAGTTTTCTTATGAGGAAGGTTCTTAATCCATTATTTCATGCTATTGCCATGGTGTTATTTTTGATAACAGCTATCATATATTTTGTGTTACCTACATTGAGGGACCTTGCTGGAAATATAATTACGAGTATTAATGTGTGCCTCATTGTAAGTCAAGCTGCTGATCTAGTGAGAATATTCACTGAATTTAGCAATCATATTAGTTTTATGATTACAGGTAAGTTAAGGATTTTATATTCTACTTGACATTTAACATTATCCAATAGAATATCTTTATTAGTTGTGGGTCATCAATTTTTTTTCAGATATCATTCTTTATATAAGCTTATTGGGTGCCTTCTTTTGGTTAAACAGTTTTGGATTTTACATTTGGAAGACATTTAAGTAAGTGTTTTTTACTATTGTATCTTATAATATAAGCAAAATGCCACAGACTTATCATAAAATCTCTGAAATTATAGGTCCAATTGACTCGAAATTTAGCACAGTTACTTCTTTCGCAGTGTAAATGCTCACTAAGATTGGACTTTAAATACACTTTTAGCCTCTAGGATAAAGAAACTAGATAAAAAATTATATTACCTATCATATTACAGATCAAGGAATGTATTCCTAAGAGTGACTGATGTGCGGAAATACTGCTACTATTCAAGCGTTGTATGGTCGAGTGTTGTAATAATGGCAGCTATGGCAATTTGTGCTCATTTTTTGCTAGACACCGGTACTAATCCATATCGCAAAACGCAACACCAGTTCTCTTCCTCAATTCTAATTGATGATGTGGAGCAAGAAACTATTGGTATGATATTTGATTGTTTATTTACAAACAAATAATAATTTGACATGTAACTGCTTAGAAATAATGTTAAATAATTTATGATGAAACATTTAATCTTCTATTTCAGGTTGGCTAGGTATTGCAATATTTTTTACACCGGTTGCTTTCACAATACTCTTTAATGTTTTCTTTTACATAACTACACTTAAAGTTATTAAAAGAATTAATATTTATGGAAGAATTCATTACAAGCTGAAAGGATGGTAAGTTGGGACCTTAATCTTAATTTTTACCAAATTTTGTAACTTAATTTTACTTTTTCTTGTCTGTTAGTTTTCTATAATTTAATAAATACTTGACTGATAATTGTGAAATTTAGAGCACAATAAAAACATAGTATTGGAAAAATAAAAAGTATATATAAAAATATTAAAATTCTGGTTTGGGAGGGTAGGAGCTTAAGTAGAAGCAGAATTTTACTGTGTTAAGTGGCAGGTACTTATTAATAATGTTTAAGATAAATCTAACCAATTCTGAAATATATTGTATAAACTCTATTATTTAGCATATAATTGACCAATAGGATAAGGCAAGTTAGATTTATTTATAGTTGGAGCAAAAACACATTTTGTGTATATATGTATGTTCTGCAATAACTCTAACCAATCTCCCACACCAACTGAAACTTGGAAGATAAGTTGGTTCAGTAGTTCCTGAGATATTTGAATAAATGTGGAATTATTTCATATTATCACAGATAAATATGTCACAAGATGGCACTAATGCTTATTGCTAGTTATATCTTCTCGGAGGACTACTAGTTTGTAGTGTTGTGTTTGTAATTAAATTGAAAATCCTAATAGCTAGTTAACATGTACCACTATTTAAATAAAATTTATATAACTAATATGTAATTGTATTTTTTGTTCCAGTTTCGATTTATTTCTACAACTATTTTTAATAATGACAACTTCGTGGCTGTTCCTTCTTTTATCTTGGCTGAATTTTGATGGATTGATTTACGCACATATTGTTGTGAATTTGCTACAAGCTATATTAGTATTTTATGTATGTGTCGTGCGCCAGTCGCATGTGACATTTCTATTAAGAAAAAGTTGTTGTTATGCTGAACCAGTGCCTACAGGAGAGTGGGGAGATGAAATGACTCATATGAATGGAGTAAATTATTATTAAATATTCCTGAATACTCAAAACTAAAAGCAAAAAATAGTTATAGAAAATTCTAAATTTCAAGCACATAATAAACTGATATTTAAAGTAGTTGATTACTGTGATCCACACAAGCTTATGTATATCAACGCGCTTTTAAAGATAAGTGCCTTATTTAAAGTGGCTTATATACAAAAATAATTAAATCTTTAAATATTGAATATAAACAAACCAATTATATTAAAATTTAGATAATCAACTATATAATTAATGTATTGCTAAGATGTAATTCAAAAAGACATTTATGTAAGTTAATTTTGTGGTATTTATTAGTTGTATATTTTAGTTATATTACATTGTGCCCCAGCAAAAGTTTGTTGATGTGTCATAAGACCAAAGTGTCCAAAGTTGAAATGATCTAATAATAATTCGAATATTGTAATTATAATTTGTGATAATTTATTTCCTTGCTCATAAAAGATACTTAATTTCTATGACTAAAATTATTGTAATTTAACCAAAATTATGACATTATATGAGTGGTATAATCAAAAGTTTATTAAAAAACAATATTAACAAATGTTTATAAATAATTACTGTGAGTAGTAACATAATAATGAGACTGTAATTCTAAATGAATTAAGATAATATCTGTCCGTCCCACAAATTTACAAGGCAGCTGACAGTTATTTTGGTTAGTGTAATACAATGGATATTGCTCTCTTTTACTAATGACTATTTTCTTTTACACTTTTACATTTTTATGACATTTACTTTTTATTTCATTTAAATATACTAGTGTAGTTGCATAGGAAATATTGTTTTTGTATGTATATTAGTCAACTGAAATTATTTGTAAGAAATAATATTTGTATTAATATTACTATAATAAATATTATTGTGCTAATTTTCTTCTTATTTCCCAATATAATTCAATGGTTTAATATTAGAGCTTATAATAATTTGGTAGATGTTGAGTCTTTTTTCAGTATGCTATAATTTAAACATAGAAAGTTACATAAAACACTGCTTTTTTTATAATCAAAATATTTAAGTTTAGAAGAAAAATTCTATAGATTTTTTCATTTGCATTTGTTTGAGTGAACATGACAGATCACTATCTGTCATACATATGATCAAACTGTGAATTTCCAATATCTGCACATAGAAGATATTCAAAATAAATAAAAACCGTCATTAGAAGCTACAATGGAGACCAAACAATCTAGATATTTTTTCCTGCCTGTTTGTATGCGCATTACAAAAAAACTACTGCATTAAAATAGATGTGATTCTTATAGTCGTTTTTGTGAAGGTGTAACTGATAATCTGGTATATTTGATATTGTTATTCCATAGAAGCTGAGAAAATATAAAAATAACCTATACTAAATAGACGCTGTATGAATTTTATTGTTCAAACTATTTGTTCTCAAATTGAGATTAAAACTGCAGGCAGCCAGTATCTGAATATTTTTAAACAATATATGTTGTGCATAAGGGTTCTATTAATAATTATTAAATTTAAAATAAAACTTAAGTTTTGATGCAGGTACTTACTAGAAGGCAAGCAAACAGTTATCAAATTAAAGGTTAAAAAATTTATATGGAAAATAATTATTTAATGGTGTCTTAAGTATAAAAATAAAGACAATTATCTCCATTATATTCATTGCCCTTTGATTATACGCTAATAGAATAACTAATTGCAACTGCACACCAAAAATATTCATAATATTTTTTGTATGAAACACTATAATTAAAAACAGATAAAAAAACAATAGCCTTTCTTGCTCATTCTATATAGGTACAGACAAATTCAATGCTCCACAGAACATAAATATAAGGCACTTCTTCAAAGAACACACCTAAGAACCTAATTATGTTGATATGTTATGATTAAATTAATTAAAACGGATAAAAGACAATATGTTTAAACAACCTAAAATCCGACCATGTAATATTTGAACTATAAAACCTAAAGTGAATGTGCAAGTAGGACTTTTCATTTAATACCGAACAATGTAACTATGAAAGTATTTTTTAGTCCTGTAGATTGCCGCTGCCATATTTAACTGTGACATCACATAGCCTACTACTAACTGACCACTGACTAGCAAATGATAAAGACGCTTTTAATATTGGTACATTTTCCAAATGATTAAAAGGAGTTTAGGCATGACCAAGAAACATATGAACATACATATAGTCTGTTCCAATAACAGGAATGTTAAATGAGAAATAAAGGACTCAGCAATTTCGCTAAACTGCTTAAAGATAGCTAAATATAAGGATAAACTGACTTATTTGTGCAATCCTTTATAACATTACCCGTACATATCAAGCATTTTAGCTCCATTTTTATATCCTGATTTTTTTGGTGTAACATTTGCTTACTTTTCGTTATTTTTACTTAGAATGGACTTTATTCATAAACTATCTTATTTATTTCTTTTTTATTTTTGCTTATCCTGGATTTGTAATGTATTATAATTTTATATAAAAATAAGATAAGATTAAATAAATCATAACCTTTTTAGTGTCGCCGTAGTCATGTAAAAAAACATGCATAACTTACCTGTGTAAACAGCTGGCCTTCAGGTCTCCTTGTTAGCGGCGCTAGCTGACAACGCACCACCAAATGACAATCATCCATTACTGTATTGAAGAACCGGCGCGTGGGAAGGAGTGCCTCAAGGTCTATCATCAGCTCCATGAACCTCTCGCAGTATCTTGTTAGAAATATAAAATCGATTAAATAACACAATTATTAATTTAAAAAAGAGCTATATTTTATTCGTTTCCCATATTGATTATTTGCATATTCCAATTGTGCACTATTACTTTTATTCAAGACAATACCAATGAAATTAATAAATATTGGTGTCAATTTCTTAGAGATTGTAATGAACAAATATACAGGATATTAAAAGAAAGTATTAGGTACTTGATGGTAATCATGATTATGTAATAAAATTTTTGACCAAATTTTACTAGGATCGGCACATATAACGCCCTCCAGTATTAAAAGTGACTCACTGTATATAAATATGTAGTTTTATAGATGGTTAGCGCTGAATTTAAAAATGGTGGGGAACCCATGTTGTTACCTGACTAGACATTTCACTTTAACAGTAAAAGTTAAAAAGCAAAAATTGCTGCTGACCCCACATATGCACAATGTATTAAACAGTATATTACTTCTATATTATTATTTAAGTGTATGAAAAAGCAAAAAAAAAAATTTATTCCATCGAGTTTTATCCATATATTTATGCAGAGAGACTGGTGAATGAAATTTCCACAGCCGTGTCCCCTTCCGAACGCTCCCTCAGCTTCCGCCTGCGCATTGTTCGCTAAGATGAATATGTGTTCCGTAATTAAATATTTAACTATCGATAAGTTTTCTCATTAGTCAATTAATATTTATTTTTAATAGTACATTTATTTTTCTTCATGTATGATCCCCAGGACATAATCTTTGAGCATTGGAAGTGAGTCACCCTGCATATGCTATAATCTACTACCTACTTTAAATCCATAATCTCGATGGAGGACCAGCAATAAACTTAATGAACAAATAATTTTTCCTTTTATTGTTTACTTTTGGAAATATAATATATGATAACATTTGCCAATAGAAATTATAATTTTACTTCATTTTTAAATAAATAAAATAAACATCTAAGTTGGAAACTTATTATTTAAATTTTTTAACTGTTTTAATGTAATATTTGTAGCTTTTCTTGATATAAATATAATAAAATCCAATTTTCTGCATTGTTATATGAAGGATCTACTGCTATTTTGGTCTGTCTTTACATAAGTTCAACCCTTAGCCCTCCATACCTTTTTGTAACACTGGTTACTAAAAAATGGGTCAAAAATTATTCAATGTAACAGTAAGGAGACTAAGCATGCTTTATCTACTGATAAGAATTGCCGACGATTTCGGAATAACTAGGCATTTATTAGCAGCGGAGCCTACCGAGTTGCGAAACAAATGACGGATGGCTCCGTAGCGGAGCCAATGGAGCGCTTAGGGTTAAACTGTTAATTCTTTTTCATCACAATAAGAAGTAAAAAAGTACATGAAATATGTACCTCACAGTATTTGCATCAACATCTCCAGTTTCTGGCACTGTCTCCAAAATCCTCATGAATTTTATCATCAGCCTCTGCAAGTAATGTCTCTCCCAATTCAACTTTTCCAAAAGTTCTGGTTTGTCTTTTTTCTGTATTGCCCTCCAGTATTTCTTCCACTTTGGAACAAGCTTGAATTCTTGGTTTCTCCTTCCTAAAAATTATTAGAATTATACATGTTGATACAGTTGTATCTTATAAATCATAGGACATTTGATATTGAAAAACAAAATAAATTAACTAACATATTTGAAAATTTGTGCCTATTATAAAAATATATTTATAAGGACAATGCTTCTACCAGATCATATAACTGTTCTTGTTATATGCTGCTACATATGATAAATCATCAATTAAATGATGCAACAAATGTTTTTTTTTTGTGTCAGTGTTAGAATGTAAAATCAGATATGCAAATCAACAAAATTAAAAATTCTATAAATGTTGTTTTATAAACAAAATTCTTTTTAATTTGATGACCAGTTAGTGCAGCTGCTCAGACACTGGCAGCGGCATCGCAGATCAGGGGTTTGATTCCTGCCAAATGTTTGTATAGCCTACAAGTAATTTTTTCATATCTGGGTGTGTGTCTTTATCCAAGTTAAGTATGTAAAAGGGCCATGTAGCACAAGACATAAGTCTTATAATATGTCATGTATACAGCATGTTTTTTTAAAAATTGTAGTAGTAGGAAATAAGTACAGTTAATCTCTTTTTTTATGCTCTTACCTTCTTGTAAGCTAATCCACATACTAAGAGAGACAAGACGCTTGACTTGGTCTCTACAGAGCTGAACTTCCATGCTACCAAAGCAATGATTAAGGAATAAGAGTAGTGCAGTCTGTTCACGCATGTTCTGACTTGTTTGGTCATCAGCAACACTGGTACGCAACACTTGTTCAAAGAATCCAGGGAAATGTTCAGGTTTCTTCAACAATGCCTAGAAGTAAGAAACTTGGTTTAAAAGGCAAGAAAAACTTACTATGCAAACATTTTATAAATATCAAAATTGCAGTAGCAAAAATTTCCATTTAGAAGAGATTCAGTAGCAAAATTTTTGTGATGGTAATAGAATTTATTTTATAAATAACCTATAATTTTTATTAAAACAAGTAAATCTAACATTGGGAATAGTAATATTTAGCTTATGCTAAATATGAGTCAGATAAACATACACACCTGCCAAGCAGGAACTCTTTCACGGAATTTCTCATTTATCATAACAATTATCGACATCATATGTGCATGAGATGCCTCCCCTGTCCTATATTGAGGCCATAAGTAATTTTCCAAGTATTGTGAAAATTCTAGCATCATGATCCGACGCACAGAAAAGCTGTAAAAATGTAAATACACACTATTTAACTGTTTCCTAATATAAACCATAAATATGTTAAATATTCCATATTATTTTCATTATTTAAAATAAATAAATAAAAACAAAAGACTAAACCAGATTTATTTTAAAAAAAAAACTTTTATATATAAGTAAGTTTAAAACAAAGTCAATATAATTTAATACTACTGGCAAATTATTTAAAAATAAAAAAGGTCATTGCACTAATCCAACAGGTCATTGACCTAAAAATTCAAATGTTCAAATTCAGTTAGGCTTAGACATTAAAAGTGAAAGTGGTTTAAGGATTTTTTAAGAAAAATTTGAATACTTACTAGGATCCAAGGATCTCAGTTTGGTAAATAGACTCCACAATTGAGGCATCATAAGGTAGGTGGTTATCCTTGGTTTGCGGTGACCAGTACTGATTTGCAAGCTGGGAACAGGTTCAACCATCGAGATTTAATAGTTAATTCAATGAGCAGTGTTACCTAGATTTAATTGTCCTGCATTTGTATAAATACCAGTAGGCTGCTGGTAAATTACTTTAAAAGGCCAAGGTCTACCATTTTTAACAAATAAAAGATAAATGCATTGTATTGATAGCATAGCATATCTATTTTACACATATAATGAAATATGTTGATTATCTAGCACGCAACATATTATTTAGTACTCATCCCATCTTCCAACCATAATTGTAATGCATAGCGATTTAAATATTTCAATTGAATTATTCTAATGTGGGAGTCAAATAAATAAACTAAAACTTTTATATTTCAATACAACTTCCGTTCCATTAAACCGTTTTCCCACCTTGTGTATATTTTGAATATAGTTGTTTTGAATTATTGTGTGAATCTTTTTCTGGCCTAAAGTCAAATTTTTGAACTTTTAAAATTTATCTTTTTTTATTAAAATATTTTATTAATTAAAACTTTCAAATCATATTGTGGGGGGTGGCCTCCATGTTGATCCTTCATTCTATGACATAATTTATAGATGATCTACTAGCAATCATTTTAACAAATACATCATATTTAATTTTAATATAACTAAGAAATTTTTTTAATTTTTTAAATTTAATTTTATTCATTATAATTATAACTCAGTTAGATGTCTTAAACAAATACAGGTGGACGGTCGGTTGATTGTGGTGGACAAATACATAGGTTTGAGGGGTGGATTAAAATTATTGTCATAATCAAGTGGATCTTATCCTTGAAGATAACTTTTAACACTTTATTTATTTTAAATGACATATTGTCCAGTATAATATTAATAATATGAACTAAATGAACACGGCTGCTTTTAACGTAATGGTTAAATAAGAGAAAGAGCTTATTTTTAAATGTTTGTATTGGGTGTTACAGAATTTAAAAAAACTTAATACACAATCATTAGAAGTTGCTGTTCCACAAGAAGAACAAATTTATTTTAAATCAGAGAATTACAGTTATATGTTAAGAAATATTGAGAAATAACACTCTTAACCTAACTTTTCGTACTTACTTGTGTTATTCTGTCTGCGTTAATTTGTGATAACGTCGGTAAAGGTATTTTGGGTTTTTCTGAAGGAGGCGCTGTGTCTGCCTTCATTTTAATTTTAATTAAAAATAAAACAACTTTAAATAGAAAATTTAATGGCACCGCTCAAACAAACAATCAACAAAACTTTAGCATACAATGTCAGTGTCAAACGCACATTGACAGTGACATGTTTGTCAGAAGCAAGATATTCTCACTGTGTACTTGTGTAACATATTTTTTCGTTATCTATGTATGTATTAAAAGAATTTACGAAAACTAATACGAGTTCATTAGACCGGTCTATCCGATCGTTTTTCTTCATTCTTTTTTAATTGAAAGTCGTTTCCATAGGTTTCTTTCTTTGTATCCCCAGTTCTAGATGAGGTACTTCGTTTTAGTCTACGAACACTCGCTGGACAGACCTCTTTTATTTGAAATAAATTCCACTTACATTGGTAAAGTTAGAAAGAACCTACGTTAAAACATAGATGAGAAGAATCACAAGTTAACTCGTTTCTTTATTTAAAAAATAAACCACTAAACCAATATGACTGAATATTTTATGGGACCGATCCGAAGTACGTCGTTTTAAACAAAAAGGAATTTTTAAATCAGTTCATAATAAATGGCGGAGTTTGGTCCGGTCGTACATAAAAAATAAAATAAAAACACGATTTGCGAACTTCCACCTATTTTGTAGTCAGTTAAAAATAAGTAGGTAAATTAATGCATCTGTTAATATTACCTATTAAAAATATACACAATTAATAATAGTTTCTATCATATCTATAAACAATTAATAGTTTCTATCATAATAGATACTTCGCCTCCGTTATTTATATGATATACATTTTAACAATATTATAAACCTATATGGATGGCACTTTAACAATTCGAGATATATGTTTAATTGCAGATAAATATGATGTTTGATCCGCCGGATTTTCCGTACAAAGAATTGTCGGAAACATTAAGAGAACATTATAGTGCTGACGATCTCTTCAATAGCGACATATCGAATAATGAAAATGTAACTAGCCCAGGCCAGGGGTTTCCAGATGGAAGGGATCACAATGCTGATAATATCGATAATCGATTATCACTTAATTCAAATCATTCCGGGCGTTACTTTAATATTGAGAATGCGTGTTACGAGGATGTAACGGAAAACTTAGAGCAAAACACCGAACTTTACGTTGTCCAGCCGGATATGTTGAACTTCGAACCAACTTTGTTGGATGATAACATTGTAAATCAATTTCTTTTACCGCTGCACGTATCCGATGAGAAAGACAAGGTTTTGTATTTACGAATTGATATAAATAACTATCAGTTAATAAGGCTTACTTATAAATGTTAATAGTTTTACCGATTTCAGGAAGTTGAGGCTGGACCGGATCTCTTAGCTCTTCATTCTTGCGCCGTATGTCATGAAATATTCACCACTGAGGCTGATCTTCTCGATCATACTATATCTTTGCATGCATCTGATAATGTTGATCATAACCAAAATAATCTGGCTCTTAATTATGAAAAAGATGCTCTTGGTAGGTACTGTT
>JAOCPS010315894.1:0-12852 GCA_025505425.1 Graphium colonna | reverse complement strand
GATAAAGAAAGCTGGGCCGCCCCCGCTTCGCCTGGAGTCGGTCAGTAGAGAGAGAGGCTGCAACAATTTGGAAGCTACTAACCACACGATCGAAATGAGTGGAGGTCCCTTCTGAGCTTCCTATGTCCCTGATAAGGGAGAGGACGTCACCATCGTCATCATCAATTACGGTTTTTTATTATCATGACATCCAAAACACATCAGCAAGAGGTTTAAACATAAACCTACAGAAATCAAGCACTCGTTGAGCGTTATACCCATACATAAATCAGTCTGTACTGTAAAAAAAATATCATATTAATTCTGCCGCATTTACTACAAACTTCTATTAGCATACATGTATTAGAAGGATTAATAACGCAGATAAAACAAGAAAACCTTTAATACAAAAAGGATCTTATCAAGACGTTCAATGAACATATTTTATTTACCAACTTAAAGATACCCCAAGAAGTACAAAGTTTTACATTTCGGAATACGCGTGGGATAATTCCTTCAAATAAGAAAATTTCTTGCCAATTTAATATAAAACAAGTTTCGATAGACTGTCTTTATTTGTTGTCTTTAAACTATAGGTATTATCGCTTAGAGATAAAAAGAAGCTTTTTTTTATGGAAATGAAGACAAACGAACAGACGGTTCACCTGATGGTAAGCGATCCCATCGCTCATAGACACTCGCAACATTCGGAAAGTTGCGAGTGCATTGTCAACCTGGGATATTGGATAAAATAGGTTTATTGGATAGGATTGGGTTGGGATTAAGGATTTGGAGGCTTTAGAAATAGGAAAAAAAAAGGGAAGATATGGCCATCCGGCACCCCCAAAAGTCATGCATACTTTATATTATTCCGAATTTATAAAGGGCGGTGGTACTTCCGCGGGCGAGCACGGCCGTAGAAGTGCAGCAAAAGCTGTGAAAAGATATTATGCTCTAGCACCTAATAAATACTTGCTTTTATATAACATTATTAAAAATTACTGAACACCAATGTAGACACGTTAATTGTTACATATTTTTAAGTTATTTCTTATATTTAGACGAATGTTATGTATTGTAAAATAAAACTACAGATTTTACGTATTTTTAATTTTCTTCTTTCCTATTTAAATTTTCCTATCTCAGAAGAGCCTTTCATTTAATGACATAAACTTGGCACTTAAACAGAGTAAATTTTGGTTGTTTTAGGAAAACACCGCTAGAATATGGACCAATATTAATTTTTCTTTAATTTTTTTTATCCATTTATGACACAGAATATTAGATAAGTAAGTAATATCTCTGTAAAAAATTACAAAAACAGTAAGATTCGTAGACACTTTATAATATAATTAAGAATATACTGTTACAAGATGAGTAAAATACATAACAAGATCAATTTTTGTAAGAATAGAAAAGGACACTTGACTAATTTTAGTTATTTGGAAAGTTAATTACTATTATTATTTTTATATATAAAATAAAAAGATTTTTTAACCACGTCCCCAAATTAACTGCATTATGTTTTTTTAATCAGTAATTAATGTAGATTATTAGGATTGGGAGGCAAAAATATAATTAAATACGGAATACAGAACCCTTAATAACTTGTATTTTGTACAGAAAATCATGCCAAAATCTGGCACTGAAGTAAACAGAATCTATTCACTTAATAACAACTTACCCACCGTCTTTGTACGGCCTTTATTAACATTGTTGAGAGAGTTATGACCTAATCACGTATGTAGGCCACATATTGTTATAATATTGTGTTTTTAATAAAAAAGACGGTAGACTTTTGTGAACTTTTATGTATTTCGCAGGAATTAAATATATTTTATTTACCATTATGTAATAAATAAGAGAAATGTGCGAAAATCGTTATTGTATCTATTCCAGTGGCACACAAAATAAATTCTGTAGACTTTTTCATGCAAAATAAGTTACTCCTATACGGTTGATCTCATGATACCAAGAGTATCTTACCTGTTTTAAAACGGAATAATTTTAGTGAAATCTTCAACATAATGCACCATAGTGGATGGAAATCGTACTTGATTTTTTAATTACGAATAAAAATGTTTTAAGTTTCTTTGTTTATGTACTTTGCCTTTAATGTAATAAGAGCAAATAACCAACATGATGTCGCATTTATTTGTCATCATTATAAAAAGGACACTAAGTAACATTCTTAAAAGAATATATGTTCCCAAATAATAGAAAAAAAAATCAAGTGGTCGAGTGGTTGGAACGGTACGATGTAATAACTTGACCATTTTTATCATTTATCAATAAGTAAAATAATTGTCATTACAGTGTCTGCAATAAAGAAAACGGAAAAGTACTCGTATCGAAAGTAACGTAAACAGAGTGTTTTAATTCTAAATTGAGTACTCATAGAATTTTATTTTATAGAAAAATTGACAAACAAGCAGACAGTTATGTAAAGTGATCCCGTCGCCCATGGACACACAAAATATACAGAGAGTTGCGTATGAGTTATCAATCTGGAAAATAGGATAAAACAGGTTTATTAAATACGACGAATCGGGAACATATTAAGGATTAGGAGGGAAAGGAGTGGCAAAAGAAGAGGAAGTAGTAGTCATCTGGCAATCCAGAAAGTCATGTATATTTTATTTTATATTATGCTGACTTTATGTGGGATAGTGGTACTCCCGCAAAGGGGCGTATAAGTGCAGTCAAAGCTGTGAAAGGATGTTATGCCCTACCACCAAATAAAACATACCTTAAACCATGAAATGATTCAAAAATATAAGTTTACGATTAAATATACAAAAAAAAATATCGCAAAAAACCAGCTGCAAATAACGTAAAAACAATTTCCGTTGTCTATATTTTCATTTTTCATACTGTGATGTCGTTGGTGGCGGATATGGAAAATATTGAAAAGGGTACCCGAGTTCCGGTTTAATTAAAAACTTTTACCAGGATTACACGCCGACATGTGAAAAGCTTTGTCATATATACATATATTTTACACATAACTTTTAAATGGTTTCATGTTATTTTAATTCAATATTAGAAGTGTAACATATTAAAGACTTACATTGTAATAGTTTAAGAACACGTTATATAATATAAATTATATGTATCCTTCAAAACTACTTTATGTCGATATCGTACCATCCTATCGCACATTTTATTCATATTTCTTTGTTTTTGCACCAAATAACAAAATTGACTTTGTGTTTATATATCCATAAGTAATTATAAGCTAGCGACAGAATTTGTACGTTTTGAAAGTTTATTAAGAATATTGTGTGGTTGTTGGGTACGAAAATCATATTATTTTTTTAAACAATATAAAACATAATAATAGATGAAAACTTGAAAATTTTAATAGTCAATTATTGTTGTAGTTTGCAGTATAATTTGATGCAATTTATTAATTTTGGATGATACTTTTTCAGACTATTGTGATGTAATCAGCAAGAATATAACGATATACGTAATTAATATTTGATATTGTTTCGAAATGATTAATCATAATTAGGTTATTTTGTAGGCCATCATCATTTTATCCAATAAAATAATATATTTATTCGCTTATTAAGTATTTCCATAAGAAACTTACAACTGATAAGCTTAAGTTTAAGATTTATCCTAATAATGAATTAGTTTTTATATTTTCTATTTTTATCGTAGCAATAGATAAATAATGTCAACCTTACTACAAGCAAGTATTTTTATTTGGATTGGACAATCGATCGCGCCAATTTCACGCTATACTGATCGCAAAAGGAGGTCCGTTTACTTACCTGGGATTAAACGAATTTTTAAGAGCCTGGGGTCACCGTAAGTTAACTGGTCTACCAAACGCTTGGTATACTGTATTGAATCTGTCGATAAAATAAAGGTAAAATGTAGGCAGCCACTAGGTTCAATCGTTGGGCTAAACAATAAACTCCCATCGAAGGAACAATTTGGGGGTAGGCGGAATTATTTGAGAACGCTTTTGTAGCTCCCTGAAAATATCGGAAACTTATTGATGGGATTATTGTTTGGGAATTGAATTTCGAATATCAAAATAGTACTAACTGAACCAATTTGACTAAAATTATTCAAATAAATTATATCTCAAGTTACCCTATGTAAAGCAAAAAATTGCAATTTTCTTTTGAATTATATAACAGGTCAGATAAAATTTTTGAGTTGATTCAGCATAGCATCGCTTCCCAGCTTTTTCGGCTCTTTTACGGCCGCGGTTTCCCAAAGAAGTGCGATCGCTTTTTATAAAGTCGTCAAAAAATAAAATATGCATGACTTTTGTGGTTTCCGGTCGGCCATTTCTTTTCCCTTTTCTTTTATCGCTCATTTCCCCTCCATATCCCTAATCGCGACCCTGTACTATCCAATTAACCTATTCTTTTCAATTTCCCAACTCAATAACGCACTTGCGACTTTTTGTATGTTGTATGTAGGCAATGGGATCGCTTAGCACCAGGAGAACCGTTTGCTTGTTTGTCTTCCTTTCAACAAAAAAAAGCTCACTTAAATAGAGTGATTGAAGACTCATTAACAATATTAACTGTGAACACTCGGTACTCATTTGCCATCATAATTATGTTATAAAATAAGGGACACAGTTTTTGAAAAACAATTACAATAAATAAATGAAATCTAAATACATTCCTGATTTCACGTCTGACTAACCGTTTAATTTCGCGGTGAATTTCGCGCTGATTTGGATTTAAGTTCGGTATGTTTGTTCAGACCACACGGGGTTCAATATATAATCCGCAGTTACCTAGGGACTAGCTCGTTTCATGGCTGTCAGTGACATGGTTGCGGTACTTACCACTGCAATTGGATCTTGACCGGTTGTCACGGAGACCTGTACGTTTCCTAGAATACCGATGATCAGCCGCATAAGTTGAGATTTGACAATTTCGATCCTTTCTGCCACCAAAATTATTTCGTTTGTGATGCTGGTAACAGTTCCAAAAGGTCTCGGTTATTGATGTGGTGTGGTGGCTGAACGAGCAGCGGCGGTGGTTGCACGCTGGAAGGGTAGGGCTTGTAGGACTGGAGTTGTTACTGCCAGTGCTTCAAGCTAAGGCTGGGCTTGCACTCCCTGTTCCTGTCTTCTTTTTCTTTTTTGCTTCCCTCTTTATTTAAGGCTTGACACATGGATCGCCAGAAGGCTTCAGAGTGTTGGGTCCTTTTCAAGGGCTTTCAGGTTCTACTTTTTCACTTTAAAATGTATTATTGGCAGTCACAGGGAAGGTTGTCCTGCGGCTACCCATTCGCTGGTTGGTCGAGCCGTCGTGCCACTTTCAGTCTTGTGTGAAGGTGGTATTGAAGGCATCTCTTTGCCACGCTCTGCATTACCACATAATGGTGGTCCTTAGCATGGTGGGCATTAGCGCAGTTTGCAAACTTGGGTTTACCGCCCTTGTTGAGGCATTTTTATGGGATGTGTTCAACCGCACATCGGACACACCTTAAAGGGCGGTAACAGTTTAATGAGGTGTTCCCGTAACCGTGACACCGATAACACTATACGAGGCCTACTTGAGCGAGCAAAACTTCAGTGGTGATGCCTAGGAAGTTTTAAAACTTCCGTTACCTCATACAGCCTTTATAGGGAGGTGTTCTAGTTTTAGCTATATTAGAATTCTCGGTCTCTGGACACTGACGGAACGACCTTCACGTTTATTATCCAAAACCCCATTTTCTTTGAAGGCCGTGAAGGCAGTGATGGAGTTCGTCCTCCAGGGCTTAACAGTACCACACGAAGGTTAGATTAGATTGAGTGTGCTCTATTGGATATTGTTAGACTACTCCAAATGCGGCTGTTGCCTGTGGTAGAATATGTGTCCTTTCCGGAACGACTTCACATCAAGTGTGTGCCCAAGTGGACCTTTAAGGGCAGCATAATATTTTGAAACATTCGACCACAATTGGTGGTAACAAGTATCATAATTTAATATCCGTTTAATGGGTGCCGTCTGTACTGCATGTTGATGGGCCGGCAACGGCACGGGAGAAAGATGATGCGGATGCCACCGGAATACTCTCCCTGTGGGGAAAGCAAAATCACATGTGAAGTTAAGTCCGTCCCCGCTTCGCTGCTCATTGTCTTTATTAACGTATTAGTTTGTAAAACCGATCATATTATGTGGTGATTCTGATTGGCCTGGATGTATCACAACTGGCAATGGAGTGGACTCTTGTTCTACCTTCTCATACTTTGAAGTGTCTGTGGCAAACGGGTTGGTGCGTTATTTTTAATCCTCCGTTTTAATGCCTTTGTCCGGGGATTTAATTTGTCTTAACGTCTTCCTCCGCTGTCTGCAGTGGCGTGTTGACAGGAGCGGTCTCAACTTGTCCTCGCCTATCAGTATTACCGCTGCTCACAAATATGGCGTCCTCCTTCTTTTGTTTCCTGCTTTTGGGAAGCGGTATCTGCGACCATTTGGCAAAGATGTATTTCTGCTTATTACGATGGTGGTCTGGCACATCGGTTCGCCTAGGTTGTGGTTTAGAAGGCGTGCTAAGAGAGTTTGTGAGGGGTCAAAAGCTCCTTTTATAGGAACCCTATTCACTTACGTCAGCAAACGACGTGCTGATTGGTTAAAAAGTTCTAGAATTTATGTTCAAAGTTACTTCTTATTACGTGACATTGTTATGAATAAATTTAAAAACCGTGCCTCAGTGAACGATTCCGCTCGGATAAACAAAGATACGGATTTGCATCGTTGACAGAAAGTGGCGTGGTAACTTTATTCTTTATTATACTTAAATGTTACCACGTCACAGTATCTTCTTGAATACTTTCCACGTAACTGGTTCGATCCAAGGAATTATAACACTAGGAATTAAATCAATACATTAATACATATATTTAACGACGTCGTTTTCTGATATAATTGAATTTGATGAGATATTCATCTCTGATTGAGACGAATATAATTGAATTACAACAGCGTAATACAAATAGTAAAGAATATTGGTCACAAGAGTAGTAGTATTCGCAAGTAGAAAAGTTTTAATAGTCCAGACGTTTGACTGTTAAACGGTTAGCCGTAATAGAGGGTTTGGGCATGGTCCACAACATGGCCCACATGTTGTGGACCATGCCCAAATCCCAAAGTGCGGATTAGTAGACTTGGCATATATTAGAAATATTCATTATTATTTATGCAAGTTTCCTCACGACACATTTCTTCACCCCAGAGCACGTGGTAAGTCCACATTTAAAATTTCAATTAGAAAAATAACAATTTCATCGGTGCTGACACCAAAGATCGAACTCAGGTTCGCCTCGAGTAAACAGAATTGAAGGCGAGGGTCCGGACACTGAGCTACAATGGCTATAGCCATTTATGGCTTTATTATTCCATAAAGGATACTACCAAATTTTATTCCCCGATATTTTTTTCCTAGGCAACAATGAATTGGTGACATCAAATATTATCGTTTTTTTTGTTTACTCGTTATTTTATTCTGGGGTAAAATTGTTAAAAGTGTAACGTAAACCAAAATAACCGAATATCCATTAATTCTGAATCTTCAATATCTTTTTATCTTAAGCTGAAGAAAAAAACTAAATTGACTTCTATGTTAATATTCGAATAAAAAAAAACATAGATTTTAACCAGATCGCGATAAGACTAAAAAAATAAATTCAAAATTGCCAATAACCATTTCTCTTAATATAAAAATAAGAATTACTTGTAAAGAACTATAGAAATTAGCATTATTAAATTAATTTAAGATATCTTTTACATATTATATTTTTGACACAGTTTACAGAGAGTTTGATGAGATGTTGATTTAAACTATATAATAATTTAGTAAATGCAATAAAATAGCAAGCAGCCTCTTATACTAGTAGCTCTTACGGTACTAATAAACATACCTTCCCGTCAATTCTGTAAAGCAAGTCGACTTTGTCTCAGTAACCTCGATGGTTTAATTACTTATTTCTTTCAAATTAAATGGAACTGTAGAAACTTCCAATTACTTTCGGTTACTGAAACTAGTAGTCGAGTCACATAAAACTTGCGTTAAATAAAAGTCTATCAACTTATTCCCTAAGGCTTACAATATTTTAACCGACTTCAAAAAAAGAAGAAAGTTCACAATTTGAAAGATTATATGCTTTTTATTTCTTCGTAGATTGTCTCATATTTTTTTGACAAAATTGGCTTATTTTGTTTATTAAATTAAAGTCACAAAATTTTGGAATGTTTGCACATGTCTTCGCAACTTATGCATTTATTTTTTATTATAAAAAAATTTATTAAGAAATTAGTAATTTTATTGAAAACTTAGTTTGAATAACACTGATTTGAAGTAGAGGACTAGGACATAGTTTTTATGGTTTTAAGTTTAATATTTTAAATTATAAAATGCATGCATTTAAAAGCTTTTAGTTCAGGTTTAAAGATTTTAAATTTATAGTTAAAATTTAGTAGTCTAATTGCTTCCAGTATTAACTTTACAAGCATAAAGTTCCGTTGATTAGCGAATCAATGATAACTGTACTGTAACACTAACACACGTGTCGTAATTCTACGGACCCAAGCACCACATGTGGTGCAACTAAGGTTCCATCCTCATTAAGATTTTTTATTCTACCACCTTTTTTCTTTTTATTATGAGTCTAATTTATTTTTTATTTTATTACAAAGATATCTTTATCAATATTTAGTTAACTGTTTGTATACGTATGTATCTCTCAAAACATTGTTAATTTTTTCGTAACGCCCTCAGAGGGAGTAGGAATTTAAAAAATTATATATCAGATGCGATTGCAGTGTCCAGGTACTCATCATTAACTGGAATTACTTGACATGAACACCGGTGTGAAATAATAAAATTTTTAAAAAAAATGGCAAATCCGTCTATGCACTCTGGAATCGTGGTAAAACTGTGCTTTATACCCCCTATCTGGAAGAGGCCTTTACCTTGTAGAGCGATATAATTAAATAATTCCTAAATTCCTTAAATAAAGTTATAAATATGCACTTATTTCGTCATGATAATTTCCGAAATGAGAAAAATCTGATAAAATTTATCGCACAGTTCGTGTAGTATGTGACTGTAAATTCTATTAATCAACAAAACTCCTACTTACAAATTAAAAATATGACTAAACTATTTATTTCAAATTTCTACTTTTCTAAAAATTTTTACCACGTATTCTATTTCTTCTTCGTGTCAACCATTATGCACGTCGACGCGAATTTCAAATCTTTTTCTTGCGTCGATCTTGTCATCATATTAACTATATGTGAGGGACAGACAGAGACCTAATTTCCCGCGGGATCCAAATGGCATCTTCACAGTCTTACAATAATAAAAATAGAAGTCAACCAAATTTCATTGAGAAATAGAAGTGTACCAAAATTCATCGAGGCGCACCAACTGACGAATGGATGTGTTTTATTAAGATTAAAATTTTAAAGCCGTTTTTGTTTTCAGATCATTAATAGTTATTTATTTTTAATCGACTTAAAAAAGAAGGAGGTCAAAGAAGGAGGAACGTGACCTGATTTTTCTGCTAGTAATGAGTTGATTGTAAAAACTCTTTTTACTTTAAATAGATGAAGAGTGGGTCTCATATTCATTTTAGGATAATCGGTGGGTAGTTACTTTTTAAATTATTTAAATAGAACAATAAACATTCGCTTCTAATGCGTTTGAAGTCACTTTCGAAATTTCCCGATCATATAATCGTACCATCTAATTTGTACTCAATTTTTTTTATTTGATTTTTGTTTTTACAAACGCTTAATAATGTAAAAAACTGTAGGTTCGAAAATAGACCTGATCTGAGAAAACAGGTACTATGCGATTATTATTTTTTTCTTTCTTTTTTAATTCTTCTTATTCTGTTACTATGTCCTAGTGACGGTGACTATCTTTGCAAATACTTTTCTGTCCTTAGTCTTGCAAGCTTGGCTGCATCTTTGATGTCTATCCAATTTTAAATGTTATTGAGCCAGTTTATACTAATATGGTTTTCAGTAGATCATACTTTTCATTCCTATTAAAAGTAAAAGTAACAACCTATTTTTGAGTATCCCACTGCTGGGCTTTGGCCTCCTCTAGAAAGAGGGTATAGAGCATAGTCCAGCACGATGCCCAGTGTGGACTGGTAGAAATGGTAATATTATTTTATTGATATGCAGGTTTCCTCACAATGTTGTCCTTCACCGCTGAGCACGTGGTAAATCAGCACTTAAAGTTTCAGTTAGAAAATTGACAATCTTATTGGTACTGGCACCGGCGATCTAAGTCAAGTTCGCCTCGAGTAAACAGAATTGAAGGCGAGCGCCTAGATACTGACCTACCACGGCTCATATTGAGCTACCACGGCTTATGCCTATAAAGATGTCCAAAATGTAGTATTTTACTTTGCTTAATTCTGGTTAGTACTTCCTTTTTCTTCTTTATTGATTTAAGTATATAAATGTTTGTTGCTCCTGCGGTCCGCATCCGCCTGTACAACCACATGTCAAAGACTTTTATTTTATCTTTCATTGCTTTCCTCAGCGCCCATGCTTCTACACCATAATAAAGTACTGACAATACGAAGCATCTTACCAATGTCCATCTTAGTTTTGAGTTGATATCTTTTTTCGTATACAATCTTTGTATTTTCATCTTCTTTCTTTAAATCCCAGATTTCACTGAGCCAACGACCCAAGTACCGTTATTTGGAGATTTTTCTCCTTGTTTTCTATAAATTATTACGCTTAATTATTGGTTTAGTCACTATATTATTCGGTAAAATACTACCATCATAAATTTGGTTTTGAAGATGTTCAGTCTAAGGTTTTGGCGTCTTACTCTGGCGTTTAAAGATTCAACTGTTGTAATTCTTATAAACTGTTAGCCAATTATTCTGTGTTTTCAGCATTTTTATTTTATCAATGTATTTACCGTTACATTTCATGATCATTTTAACATCGCCCAATGTTTCTACGTATAAGCGTTCTGAGTAAGAGTTAAATAAGCAAGGTTATAATATAGTAATAGTATGATATTTAATCGATTTTGTATTGGAACACCGATTCCTGCCAAGGACGATACGAAGCTATTGATTCCAATAGAAAGGATGGTTGGATGCTACCACCTGCATAAGATCGAATTATAAATAAAATCAATATCAGAAATATGCACAAGACATGAAGACACCATTAATAGGTTACTGAGTAGATGGGACTAAAATTAAACCTCAGTCCTATCGGTGACATATCCCATAAACGAAAACATCGTAAAGAATTTTATTGTTTCTTCGGTTAGGAAGATGGTCTATGTTTTAGTCATGGCATGAATAGTTTATTTGAAGAAATCGGTATTGGAATACCGATTTCATAGATCAAAGTTTTTAGACATTTTTTTAACTGTCAATAAAAAGTCTTAAAACTTTTCTACTACACAACAGGAAAAAAAATCCATTTATTCCACTAACACATTCCATACATCTTAAATAAAACTATGACAGTATTAAAATGCTATTAACTGTAAAAAAAGTTTTTCCCGCCACGACTCTGAACGAGGTCTTCCTGAGAGCTCTTGTCGCTATAAATTTTCACTCAATTCTCAAGCCCTCTGGCATTTTTAGTGATGATAGCAGGAGACCTGATGGCCTGACCTTAATTAATTGGTAAAAATGCAAAGAAAGCCCTTGTTCGGGACGCAACTTGTATCGACACATTGGCCGCCACTTATCGAGGGGCAACTTCAGTACGGAGCGGGGTGGCATCAGCGGCAGCTGAAGTGAACAAGTGCCGCAAATACGAATCTATCAGTGCGAGTTTTGAAAATTTTATGAGACGGTCTCACATTCGTGTACATGAAAATTTTAGCATTGGTGCATTTTTTGTAAAAATTGAAACTAAAATAATAATACCGAAATAATGTAAGGTTTACAAAATAAACCAAAATGAAAAAACTGAACTTTAAAGTAATGCTCGTGTACTCCTTCTGATATGTTAGGTTTGACATGTATTTTTTATTAATCATTGAACGTAAATCCTTCCATATTACAAAGTTTTATGTGAAATAAACATATTTTACAAAAATTAAAAACTGCATTTTATAGGAATATATTTGCTACAACTTTTAGATATGTGCTCGAAGATAAGTTGCTTCGCATTTTATGAACTAATTGAGGGTTTCCGAGGTACAATCTTATTTAATTGTAATACATTCGTGACATTTTATTTTATACTTAGTTGTAATCTATAAGATATTGTTAATCCCGTTGCAGTAAAAATCATGCAACTTCTTAAAAAATAAGACAAGTTATTTTGACCGACTGCTCTGAAAATTAATCTATCACAAAATTTATTATTCAAGAATCGATTCTAGTTATTATGCAAGACCATAAAACAATTATACCATTGTAGTCATGTGTACTAGTAATAAATAGATATATAGAAAAGTAAGTTTTGTTTATGTTTGTATGTGTTTTATCCAAGCAATAATTCACTTACTAAAAAACTTTATCAAAAAGCGATTATACGAAACCGGGCGCAATGAACGACAATCATACCATCCATTGCGTTACAATGACCTATATATCGAATATAGGTGGTTGTTCACAGCAAAACATGTCTGTACTTTATGTCGACTTTCTTTGTATGGTACCTGATATCTGCGTTTTACCCATATACATTTTATACATTTTTCAACATTTTTTGTTAAAGCTTCGCTCCTGTTGATCATAGCGTGTTGTGTGCCCAAAGCCCTTCTTGATAAAGTAAATATCTAACACAAAAACAATTTTTCAATTCCTGCAATTATTGAGTTCAACCAAACAAACAAAAAATTCTTAAGTTATATTAGTTTACAACTAAAACATAGCTTACAACTAAAACAGCTTTATAT
>JAOCPS010315783.1:0-12852 GCA_025505425.1 Graphium colonna | reverse complement strand
TGTTTCATCTATTTTTTTGCTATTCACTTACATTCTTGTGATCTGGCTGCTCGTTTGCCTCCTTATATATAAAAAAAAAAAAAAAAAAAAAAAAAAAATGTATACCTCCAGCCCCATAACATGCGTTAACTTCGATGATTTCGCTAGTTTAGCGTGAACTAGTTCTAATCTCTTAGTTTTCCGCATGATTTTTGCACACTGAACTATAATTATTATTCTTGTAGGTGATTCTTTGTGTATATTGCCACCTGCGATATTAGAATCGAAGGTCATTCCTATCGATTTAAAGTGTGGCATCGCTGAGACGTCTTGCCCAACTTGCACAATTGGTCTCTCGCTTCTGCATGCGAAAGACCCGCTCCCATTAGCAGCACGTCCCCAGAACTCCGTGCCGTACTGCAGAACCGAGCGCACAGTGGCAAGGTAGGTTAAGCGAACCACTTTTTAATTTACAACTCTTGCCAACCGACGCAATGCAAAACATGCTCAAGCGAATTTGCTACACAATAAGTCAATGTATGGTGTCCAAGTTAGGCCACGGTCAATTTTGAATCCCAAGAAGATTGTTACAAAGTTTTAAAAGTAACTATAAGACACGGTTATGTGCATATATATTAATAATACGTTAATTTGTGATTCACTGGAGAACAAAGTCCAAAGATAAACCAGTATACATCATGCACATTGGAATCGTCAATTTTAGTGATGTAACAATTGTTTTTAAGAGCGAATTTTCGATAACTGAATAAAATGTTATAATTATACATACAAATAAAACAGAGTTATAGTGATAGAGATTTAAATAATCTCGAATGTTCATAGATAAAAAAGAACCGTGTACCAAAAAAAATCGCAGGTCTGTGGTACAAAGGAAAAAAAGCTATGAAAAGTGATGGAGAAAGATCATTGAAGTATTATTGATAGACGCCTATATCTATGCTAGTATTATAAAGCTAAGTTTGTTTGTTTATATGTTTAGTTGAACGCGCTTATCACAGAAACTTCTTCTACTTCTTTGGGCGCCATCTTCTACCGATGGTTGGCGACCATCATGGCAACTTGAACTTTTGACACAGCAGCTCTAAATATGGAACGCTCTAAACATAAACTACTGGTCCGAATTGGAAAATGATGTTAGTGTTGGTTAGCCTATACGTCGAGCAAGGCCTTAGGCTATATAATACAATAGTAGCGGAGCAATAATGAAAAATGTAGTAAAACCGGAGAAAATTTTCGCGGGTGAAAACGCAGGGAGCAGCTCGTACTCCATATATATCCACCATAAGGGCTCTCGAGCACTTGAGCTTTGTAGCTTTTGGTTGCATAATATTAATGATTATGTATCTGAAAACTTTCTATCTCGTATATCCAGAAACAGCCAAACCTAGCATCAAGAATTCCCTTGTATCAAGATCCAAATTGTGGTAAATATTTTCATAAATTTTTAAGCCTTTTGGCTTAACTTTTGATTTTAAGCGTGAAATTTAATTTAAAGTGTGAACTTTCCTTTACCTACATGACGTTTGAACAATCTGTCATAGTGATGTAGAATGCAATAGAAGTTATTTTCTATGAATAAATTTTTCGAATTTATCAAATATCTCCGAAACCTGGGGTGTTTTTACGAAAATAACTTTTGTAGTAGTTAAAATAACAAGTCTTGTCTCCAAAAAAAACTTGTTGTTTGAACTTGATACAACTTGGTACGGTTTGCCACATAAAAATTGGCATTGTCCTTTAATTCTCATCATGGTTCCAATCTATCAACCGAAACACGGCCACTGCTGAGTAAAAGCCTCCTTCAAGGTTGTCCACAATGGCTAGGCTTGCGATATTAACATCCAGCCACTTCCCGCGACTCGTACGATATCATTAGTCTACTTGAAGATATCGTACGGGTCATCATGGTTGGATTTATTCAAATTTAAATGCAATTGTAATCAAACCAACACAATTCACAATATTTAAAAGTAATAATTAATTTGTCTGTAAATTAATATCATCTTAATGTTAAGTACATTACATTAACTTACAGAAAAATGAATCATATTTCCCCATCACTAGCTTTCCAAAGATAACTGAAACCCTTTTTAAGTGTTACTTCGATAGTGAATTATAATGGGCCTTAAAATTAACATTTAATTTTAAAATTGTCACATTTAGACTGAACTTAATAAATAAGTATTCGTAGGATAACGTGATCATCATATCAGCAAATTTGTGACAACCCTAGAGTAAATAACTTAGTTTATAATATTTATAGTCAAATATTTCATACGGTTTAACTATTATAGAATTGTGGAGTATGGGGGAGGTATTATAGGGAGGTAGGATTTTTTTATCACATAAGCTGCCTTTGGTATCGTGGGTCATAGGATCCAATCTTTTGTATGTTAAGGAAGTAACAACATAATTTTTTCAATATTAATAATGGTTAGCGTACCTAACTTATTCATAAAACAGTGCATGTACATGATAAGTGCTCTAATATTATCAATTATTCTTTAAGATTTGTATTAATAGATGGCTCTGAGTGTCTCTTACGTCTCTTGTCTCTTATGTATATTTATTTAAAATTTAACACCATCCGTTAACCTCGCCTTGTCGCATAATATAACAAAACAAATGAAAATTACCATTTATTTCAATCAACAGTTCAGAAAACAAATAATTTGTCTCCAAAAGTACATTATATAGTTTTATTTAAATCTAAATTTTAAAAAACATTATTGTAAACATTAAATAAAGCATGTAAAATCGTTGCTTTTTCTATTATTTACGATTATTTTGATAGGTTAAGTTATAGCATTGAGTATGATAACAACATATTGTTAACTACGTCATGTATCATATTGTCAGTGTAGTCGGATCAACTTTATACAGACGCTAAGATAAGGTATCAAGCGAGTTTTGCAAGTGTTTTTAACCGACTTCAAAAAAGGTTCTCAATTCGAATATTTATTTATTTATCTACGTTCGCGCATATCGAGTAACTTTTAGGGCATATCCTCTGATAGGTAAGTTTTTTCGCTTCTCTGAACGGCGGCCATAACCGAAATTCCTGTGATGAACGAATAGCCATTGAAAATTGCTTTTATACGTTAAATAAAGGTTTCTAAAATAAATTTAAGTCATGGTAATGTGGTATGGAGATAGCACTGTTGTTTTCCTTTTTGTTATTATAAACTTTTTCAATAAAAGAAAAAAAAAAAGAATAATCTAACCTAGTAAACAAACCGTTGGTCACGTAAACAACAAACCGGACATAAATATAGAGGTTGATATTATGCAATTTGCAAGAAACTGAGCATAAAACTCGAGTCCTTTGTTTACCTCTCGCCACAGCTGTAAATGAAACGCACATTAAATGCTTATATAAAGTTTACTGCCTTTTGCTTTATCCCTATATTACAACATCATTATACAATATTATTTTCCTACTAGTGGTATAGTTTACCTCGTTAGAGGTTTCCTTTGGGAAACGTATTATTACAAGCATTGAGGAAGTATGTCTCATGAAATCATCGATGAATGGACTAGACTTATACGAAAACATCCGTTATTACCAATACAACTGCACAAGTACACAAACAACACACAAGATAACAAAGCTACGGTTATGACTTGCGAACCTTCGCCGGGCATTTCGAACTTTGTTCTAAAACTTATTGAGGTTATTCCACTGACCTGCTGAACAATATCTCGTTTCTCTCTTGTGTCTCCTTAAAATGGAAGTCGAATATCTCTTGTTTTAAAGAAATTAAAACTACTGTTTCCATTGCATTTTAATGTCTTAATAAACAGAAACAAAATAAAAATATTCTTTAACCTTGTTTGATGAGGTATTTAACACCTTAAGTGTTTAAAAATAAACATACATCACTCAACAGCTTATCGTGCGATGAATTGTGACGGGAAATATGCCGTTTTAGTACCTTCAATACTGTAAGACGTTATATGTGGGAATCATATGTGAAGAATAAAAACATTATTAAAAATAAATATTGATTCACCACTAAGTAAACATAATCTAAAGTTTAAAAAAAATATTTCGTAATTCATGCTTATCCGAGCGGACGCGGCTTGGCCGGAGCGAGACGGGAGGCGGAGAAGGGGGTCGACGGCCTAGCGTGTAACAGCTGATTTGATTAATTTATTTGAAAACTAAAACTATGCCCCTAATGTTATTACATAAATATGATGACAATCCAGTACAAAGTACTCTCCCTTAATATCGTAGGTGACTCGCCAGTCGTTCTGTACATAACCGTTTATAATTATAGTGTATAATTTAGAATATTTAATATTATGTATTTGGTAATTAGTCGTTTTACTCAATAAATTAGTCATAGGCAAAAATTTAATTGAAAATGATAAAGTTTTATAACAAAATATAGATTATCAATAACGACGGGTCAGTGTACGACTTATAAGCAGCACACATTAGACATAAACATACAAGCTCCGATGATCTCTGGCCTCGGTTGAAATCTAAAATAGGCTGCATGTATTACCATTAGTATTGTTTAAATCCTTGTATTCTATACTGTGCGTATTGAATACTTAAAGTCTTGATCCAACATGGTTATTTTCACAGCAAATTACAAAAACCAACTTCAAACGCCTTAAAAGTGTACCTTGAAACATGTCTTTTCCGTTATTTTAAAAACAAACTACTAATCCGATTTTTATAAAAAATCTGTAGGACCATTGTGGAAGTGTACCCTATCAGATTAAAAAATTTTTTTTGAAATTAGTTCATAAGTTGCAGAGATATGTGCGAACATTCCTAAATTTTGTCGTTTTTATTTGAAAAACAAACTTATGCACCGATTTTTTGAAAATTTTTGGAAAGATGTTCCTTATGGGGCGTTGCGCAGGGTATCCTAAAAAACGTCGTAACGTAAAATTTATCGTATATATACTCAATTTATGAGTGGGATGACTGTTTATTTATTTACTTATTCTATTTATTAATAAGGCTTTTATTTAATTGTATAATATTTTTTTGTTATTTTTATTTCTTTATTTACGTTTTTTATTTATATGTTGTTATTATATTTATTGATTTTTATTTATTTATTATTGCAGTTTGCTAATATTATTACATCTTATTCATGTTAATAAATGTTCCTTTGTATATTATTATTATATATTTTTTTAAAAATCATTGTTAAGAAAATACAGATGTTAAAATAATTTTTTAAATTAGTTACTTTTTAATTTTATTACTAAAAAGTGATAAAAAATGTAGACACGAATAATTATTTTCTTTATACCTCGAATAGAACTTAAAATTAATATTTTTATAATAAGGAACTTCGTGCCTATTTGGTCCTGCGGTACCGCACGGTTTTTTTGGGACTATCTAAGAAGAATTTTCTGTCATATCAAAAATAATTTTTGAAATTGGTTTACAAATCACGGAGATACGCGCAAAAATACATAAAATCAATTTTGTTACTTTTGATTAAAAATTATATATGAGACCATTCCGGATGAATGCCCTATAAGATAAAAAAAGTATTTTTAAAATCGGTGCATAAATGGCGGAGATATGCGCGAACGTACACAAGACAACTCCTTTTTTGAAGTCGGTTAAAAATATGTCAGAAATGGAATAGTTCAATTTTGAAGAATCGACGTAAGAGGAACTTTTTTTTTGTCCAAGTTAAAAAATACACGACGAGTACTCTGCAGATACACTCATTATAAATACTAAAAATTTCTATCCAAAGTTTATGTAAAAAGGACAATGCCCATTTTTATATGGTATACCGTACCAAGTCGCATCAAGTTCAAACATTTTTTTTTGGAGACTAGACATTGCATAAACTCATACAGAAGATCTTTACGTAAAGAAAACCAGGATTGCGGAAATATTTAAAAAACATTGTTTTCTTCATCGAAAAATTGCATTTTACATCTCTGTGGTCGATTGCGTGAATATCACGTAGTTAAAGCAATATGCATAAAAAACCAAATCGATGAAGCTTAATGCCGTAAAAGATTATGGAAATAATTACTATATAGATAAGATTATGTTTGCTCAGTGGTAAATCAATAATAATATCTTATAATATTTTTATTTTTCATATAATACTCACATTTTTTTTAGGGAAAGGAAGACAAACGAGCAGACGGTTCACCTGATGGTAAGTAATCCCGTCGCCCAAGAACACATTCAACATCTGGAGAGTTGCGAGCGCGTTGTCAACCTGGGAAATTGGATACAATGGGCTTATTGGATAGGATGGGTCGGGACTAAGAATTTGGAGGGGGTAGGAGTGGAAAAAGATAAGGGTCGACATGGCCATCCAAGAGCGGTGGTGCTTCCTCGGACGAGCGTGGTCGTAAAAGTGCAGGAAAACCTAAGAGGATATACATATGTATGTCTTAAAGTATTGAAAGTGACCATTCATGCTGTGTAATTTCGATCTTGATACATGTGACTTTTTGGTACCGCTTTTGGTCATTGTCTGTCGTTTTCTTTTAAATATTTAATCGATTATTACAATCTTGATATTTTATTCAATGAGACGTCTGAAAACGAGTTATTATTACTTATTTAACGGATCAAGACAAATGTGCAAGAGTACAAAAAAATTAAATAGATACTCTTTATATATGTTACTCGAATGGGGACAATCGTTATTATTGTTTTCGAAACACGTTAACAGATAAGTATAAAATGTGAAATTTATCTACAGATAAATGTCATATTTAACCGTTATCGGATATGTACAATTTCGACCAAAGTCCATTATATTGCAATCAAGTTGTTGTCAACCATTTTATTGTAGGTTTTTAAATAAATGACGTTAACAATGCATTAACCAATTTACACTTCGTATTTTACGCTTAATTTATAATAAGTTTTTAGGTGGTAGAGCATAACATCCTTTCACAGCTTTTGCTGCAGTTATACGGTCGGGAAAGTGCATGACATTCTGGGTGGCCGGATGACCATTCCCTCTTCTTTTCCCTCCTTATCCTCCACTTAACACGTTTTAGCCCATTTCCCAGGTTAACAACGCACACGCAACTCTTCGAATGTTGTGTTTACGGGCGACGGGATCACTTAACATAAGGTGAACCGTTTGCTCGCTCAAAAACTTGTTGCCCTAACTTTTGTATTGTTAACTCGATTTCTGGTTTAAGAACTCATCACGATCAATAAAAACTTGTTATTGCACAGGATATAAGAGCTTATCATATCCTCCCTACCACTATTTATAAAGAACACTGAATAACATTTTTCAAATTTGTTTCTTTTTTTATGTACACAAAGATGTGCAGTGTGTTTTGTGTTATGAATCTGATTTGTTGACAAGTAAAAAAACCGATCTTCAAACGCCTTTAATATGAACTTTTGTAACACCGTGTCGGTGTTTAGAGGTAGGAAAACCCGAATTCAGAACCTCTTCTTGATTTAGTTGGTTGATAAACGATTCTTTAATATTTCCTTGAAGATTTTATTACTACAAGGTATCACAATTACTCCCAATGGGTTCTGCATCTTTTTTATCAATACGCACATCTTTCTCGTCGGTTGAGACATGCTTTCTTTAAACTTTTACCTTCATTAGTTAACACCAAACTGGTCGACAGTCGACACACTTTCGCCGACACCGTAATCTGCGTCCGAGATTCACTTCTTTGCAAATCTCGTTTCTTTATTCATTTTTTACGTATTCCTTTTTCTCAATCATTCCAGAGTTTATGTATATAGGTATACTTCATTTAAAATTATTTGTTACTTTTGTAGATATATGATTTTATAAGAATTTATTTTAATATATTTACATAACAGAGATATTTAAAGTATGATAGTTACCTATTTTCAGAATTTACATAAGTTAATTTTCACAGAAAATTACAAAAACCGACTTTAAACGCATTAATGTGTTCTTTCGTAACATATCTTCTCCGTTATTATGACTTTAAAAACAAGCTACTGATGCGATTTCTATAAAAAATTATTTATATTAATTGTAGGACCATTGAAGAAGTGTGCCCTATCAGATAATAAAATATTTTTTCAAGTCAGTTCATAATATGAGACTTTTATTTAAAAAATAAACTAATGAACTGATTTGTTTTTTAATTTTGCGGGGCCAACTAAGAATGGTCTATCATATAATAAAATAATTTTTGAATTTGGTTCATAAATGACGGAGATACGCGCAAACATACATTAACTCGATTTTGTTAAATTTTTCTAAAAACATGCGACCATTCCGGGAGGGTACACAATAAGATAGTGCATTCTGCGATAAAAAAAGAATTTTTAAAACCGGCCCATAAATGACGAAGATATTCACAAACGTACATAAAACATATACACATTCGAATTGCACCTCCTTTTTGAAGTCGGTTAACAATCTTAATGATACGCCCTTTTAAAACTGCGTGTGTTAAACCCCTTGTAATCAAAATAACAAACATCAGTCATGACGTGTTTCTAAATAACATTTGCAAACTGACAGCAAACTTTGCTTAGCAAATAAAAACTAACATACTCTGCTAAGTGTTGTTATGTCGACAAAGCCAAAGAGGATAAATTATAACCACAAACCAGCAATTTTTAATCTACAAACAAATTGAAATAAAACTGCAAGCCAAATCCGTATAAAAGTATTTAATAACAACATCATTATTTCATATAAAACCCTCTGGAATGATTAAAATAAAACATAAATGAAAACTGTCACATAAATATCGCTCTCGGGGTAACATTGTATACTGTTATATATTATGTACATACGTAAAATGTCTCGTGCGTAGCCTACAGAAGTACACCTAAATAACGAATTCGTCGACAGTCGACGTGCCCACAACCCAAGTGCTAAGCTTGTATAGCTATGCTAAGCTGTTTACAGCTTCGATCTTATTGCGTCGATCCTGCTGGCTGCTGACCGCTGCAAGTCAGTGAGCTTCATAGCGAGCCCCATATTCCCTTGGATCTTGATCTTTCCTTGGAAGAAAGCCTTCTGAGGGTTCAGTTTCCCCGATATAAGTTCGACAACGTCCTCGTCATTGATCGTGAAGGTCACATCAGGCTTCTCCTTGCCGTTGTACGTGATCTTGCCCTTGCCCTCCTTGGCGTTCACCACCCAGTAGCCTTCAGCTCCGTTGGGACCATTCCTGACCTTGAACCCGTAGATACCGCGAACCTTCTCGATCAGTTTGTCCTCATCGGTCTGCATAGCATTCTCGAGGATCTCCATGTACTTGTATACTTTGAAGTCCTTCGGATCATCAGCGATCGCGGCCACCTGGTTAGGGGTCACATTCTCGAATCCTTTACGGTACATGGTTATGACGACGGCTCCTCCTAGACCGAGGTTATGCTGCAGAGCTATACGCGCGCGCGGCACCTGAGGAACAATAACTGTGATTACAAAAACCTTCTACATTTTTCGATCCCAACCTTAAAACTGAAACGAGGACAGAGATTGTATCGTGATTATTACGGCCAAGCGACAACGGACCCTATGCTGTTAGCGTAAAGCACAATATTTATATAACATATTATTGTATATGTTAATGAACTCTGCTAAATCACAAATATATATTATTCTTTTTTTATATTATGTTATGCTGTTGCTTATCAAAATTATAAATGATTTTATTTTACAAACTAATTTAAACACTTTACTTCATTCATGTTGATCCTAAAGGAATTATTTTAGAAAATTATGATTTTTCAATAGTACATAAATATATAATTTTTTGTATTTTTTTAATATATCAAAAAACCATTTTAACCCAGTTTAAGACAAATATACAAGCTGACAAAGGGACATTTCAAAAAGCTTATTTTGAAATAATTTGAATAAGTAGCAAATTTTCCCTTAAATTTCGGATTGATATGAAAACGAACAGGTAGCTGTGCCTCCTAGTTTTACTAGCCTTTTAAGGCTGCTCAGCTCTTAAATATTAAAAGATGAAGCTATAAATTTCATAGTAATGCTGATAAACTTAGTACCATAAATAAAAAAAATTCACATTCCAATTGATGATTCCGGAGATTAGAATTATATTTAAAATAAAAAAACAAACCAAAAAATTTTCACCTTAACTTAATTAGTATGAACAACTGCAAGAATGTGAAAAATTACATGATTTCTTGCCTCCGATACTCATGCTTTGTAAGCACTACTACTTTATATGTTAAATAATTTCAGACTGAATTTATTAGTTACTATAATACTTTGTAATACTTATTTTTTTTTTTGCAATATTCAGCAAGTGTAAGAATAGTAACAAATTAGATTTGTTTGACATTTTACAAGTTTTCAAAGACTATTGTTGTATTTATAAATTTTTAAAACAGAATAATACACATAACTTTATATAAATGTCAATTATGTGTTTATCATATTATCTACATCACTACAAAAAGAAAGTTGTGAAAAATCAAACAGTATGAGAATTTGGCAAAATTATAGTAAATTATTTTGAGTAAAAATGCTTTGAAAACTTCAGTGGATACAATTAAGTCAAGAGTCATACAAAACAATAGCTAAAAATAGTATAAATGGTAATAAAATATGTGAATATATGCATATCATGGTACAAAGTTCACATCGGCACTGTTGTATGTTTTTATAATTTTAAAATTTATCCTCATCAAGCTTTATTCACTTGTTTCAATAAACAGTTAAATACAGAAATACAGAGAGATTTATTTATTTTCTCATTTATGTTTATGAAAAACAGAAAATCAACCCCTCTTGTAAAAAAACTCAAAAATATTAAATTTTGAAAAAATATTAATGTGGTTTTGTGCAAAGCACCATGAACAAATATTCATCAACTTATAAAACAAACCTGTCTATCACCAGCCTCTCCCCGAAGCTGCCAAACTAACTCTGCACACTGTGCCAATCCTGTTGCACCTAAAGGATGACCCTTGGCTATTAATCCACCACTTGGATTCACAACAACTCTACCACCATAAGTATTTTCACCAGAATCTACAAACTTGCCAGCCTCCCCCTCACCACACAATTGCAGACCTTCATATGTTATAAGTTCATTGGCCGCAAAACAATCATGGAGCTCCACTACATCTATTTGCTTTGGCGAGATACCAGTCTTTTCATAAATTTGCTTTGCCGCTAAAGCAGTCATATCATAACCTGCAATTTTCATCAGACTATTTTCTGTGAACACTGCAGGAGTATCTGTGGCCATCTCCATACCAATGATCTCAACAGCTTTATTCTGTAGACCATAACGGATAACGGCCTCCTCAGACATAAGAACTGCAGCACCTGCACCATCGCTAGTTGGACAGCACTCAAGTTTAGTCAGGGGACCATAGATTTTTCTAGAGTTTAACACCTCTTCCACAGTGTATTCTCTACCGTTTTGAGCTCGAGGGTTTTTCGCTCCATGGCGGTGGTTCTTAGCAGCTATCTTAGCTAAGTGCAATTCAGTTGTACCATATTTGTTCATATGCTCTATAGCTGCATTACCAAAATATTGAGGTGTCATGGGTGCTGCAGCTAAATCAGTAATATCAGCCATTTTTAATGTATGCCTATCCATAGGGTTTGTCCTATCTGTGAAAGCACTGCCGCCAAGGGCACCAGGAGCCATTTTCTCAAAACCAACAGCCAATACCACATCAGAAATGCCGCCTTCAATAAACTGTTTAGCAATAAACAGGGCATTGGAGCCAGTAGAACAATTGTTGTTTACATTGTAAATGGGGATACCAGTCATGCCGACTTGATAAAGTACACGTTGACCGCATGTAGAGTCACCGAAAACATAGCCACAGACCGCCTGTTGAACAGCATCGTACGGAATACGAGCGTCAGCAAGCGCCGCATCGACTGCCTCTTTGCCCATCACAGGGTAATCATTATTAGGATTGGGTTTGACGAACTTCGTCATACCGACCCCAACTACGTACACTTTCCTACCCATTTTGTAAATTCTCTTATAATTACCTCTAGTAAATCTTCAGAGTTGACAGTCTGCCAGGGCTTCGTACTTCAGAAATCTGAACAAGAAAAATAGCAACGATTGGACTCTGATCCAAAAACTTATTATCTCCACAGATATTGTTGTGATTGTGTGAATAAACGTTGTTTTTAATATATAGACAAGATAATATACAAGACCACTAGGCAATACAACTTTTATTGAATAATAAAATAACGAGCAATGACAATGGAATAAATAATGGAAATAAGCGATAAACGAATGAATTTACAATTTACGCAGAAGTGGCAATAAATATCTCACGGAGTTACCATATTCTGAAAATCTTTCTGCTAAAACTCATCCACAACGCTTTATTAAGTAGCTACCATAATTGAAATTAATATAATAATATGTTAAATGTAAAAAAAAATAGTTTGACTATAAGTAATCAACTTATTATCCCATAATATTTATTGTGAGTCAGCGACAACACTAGTAGCAGTTTTTTTATTTGTATGGCTACCACCTGGCTTCTTTGGTTAAAGCGTTAAGGACATTTTCCGTTAAGCGGGTACAGTAGGGATTAACGAACTTCATATATCTTATAATTATTATTCTACCAAATTCTTTACCTTTATGATATAAGAATAGATTCTTTTTATTATAATTTATTTACGTACTTTATGTTTTACCAAAAATCGAGGTGGAAAATACTACTTAAAATATTACTTAAAATCTGTCTACACGAAGAGGGCAACTAGAACCATGTTAGATGAAGAGAAGGCCGAATGCCTGGCTGACAGTCTCGAGATTCAGTGTACCCCAAGCCTATTGCCGGTTGACCAACACCACCTCCGACAGGTGGACTACACAGTAGTAAAAAAGGCAAACAAGCCGTTACGCGATCCC
>JAOCPS010315565.1:0-12853 GCA_025505425.1 Graphium colonna | reverse complement strand
TTCATACTTTACCGTATACAGTTTATGATGTGGGTATCTTAATATATCTATCAAAAGGTACGGTAAAATAAGAGCGCGTTCTTGTTACGATGTTTACTGAGTGACTCGCTCTGAGTGAATGTTCTGACTTCAGGTTCGTTAGCGCAGTCACCCTTATCTTAAATTACTATTTGCGTTGGCATAAATAGTGCGGTAAGAGATATAAATAATGATTAATTAAAAAATGTTTATCTTTATAATAAAATCTTTATTTCTTTTCACAATACAAAAATTATAACAGAAATGTTGCACATTTTTAATGTGTCGAGTTCACGTTTTACGCAAAGAAACCCTAGTGACGGTAAAATTTTGGTTATATAGACTAATTAAACATTTTATGTTTGAATAAGAATAGATATAATATAAATAACAGTGAAAAATAAAGTGAAGTAAATTTTAACATGAAAAGTATTTTTGATATAAAAACTTCCTTTATTCAGGTCTTAAAAAACAGATGTGTAAATGTTTATAGAATAAACATTTGAATTATTATATAAATGTTTTAACTACGATCAAATTGAAAAGGCTGTATTTAATATCAGCAAATTATATACAGATAACTAAACAGAAAATAATGAAAAAACTTAAATTGAGCTTTATAATTTTATGGTGATTTTTTTTTAAGTTAAGTTAAGATTTTTTGAAGTAAGTTAAAAATATTTAAATGCTAAAATCTCTGAATTAATCACGATCGTTAAAACGAAATTTAAAAAATACTTTCAAATCACCAAGAAAACAAAAAAATGTTGGATTGCAAGCATAAGCACCATATATATGAAACATATTTTAAAATAATTATTTAACATATTTTAAAATATTGTACCAATTAAGTGATGTAATCCGAGTATAAGTATAGTGATATTTGAAGATGTATATTGTTGGTAATAATTGTTAATATTCCATAAAAATATTTAGAAAATTTCAATAGTCATTTCTAAATTCATAGAAGCGGTATTGATATTTCATTTTGTTCTCACTCTTCGGTCATTATATATACATAATAGAGATCACTATGTTATAATGCTATAAAACTCATTTAAAAAAAACTGTACAAATAAAAACAAATCTGATTATTCATAATGTAGACAATGAAACAGTTAATTTCCAACAAAAAAATTAAAGACATGTTTTGATAAGTTCAATGTAGTAGTAAGTAAAAAGAAGAAAAAAAAAACTTTTCCATATTATGTAAAATATTGGATTTGACACATTGATGGACAGTGGGACCAAGTGAAGTTCAAAAATTAACACTGTATCTTTTTGTAATTTTTAGAATATTAGGAGTATATTTTTACTTGTTCTGCTTAAATAAAATTACTTTAGATTGATGAAAACACTAGGCTTCTATTTTTAAACGCCGGTAAATGCACATTTGTGCCGCTATGACCGTAGTATCTAATTCGACCGTTTCGTTTTGGACGACTATTACCGTCATGTCACATAGTGAACTTCACTTTGACGGTTATAGACGCTAGTGTATATTATTGTGTATGTTTTTGAGTAAATAAAATTGATATGCTTTGCCTTATCTATTTCCTAATTTATTTAATATACTGGGTTGTATATAGTCTCTATTGATACATAAGATGCAATGATCGTCAAATACAATCCGGTGCTTCATTTAAAAAACACTAAAATAAACGAGAGTTCAAATGAAAAGTTCTTACATCTATCACTTCTATTGTGATGTTGTCACTATTAAAAATATTTTGTCGAAAATTGTAACCATTCCTAACTAAATTTACCATTGGTCAAAATATAAACATATGTCTAAAGATGATGCAAATAATAAAAGTTGGTATGAAAGAAAGACGGCCAATGATTTTTTCATATTTTTTGTGCGATATTATAAAACTGCAAAAATATTTTACTTGACAACTATTGGTAAAATTAAAAATAAACAACATAAGAAATATAAACAACTACTTAGTTCTGATATAACTGTTATTATAATATGACATTTTGTAGCATAAGCAATAGCATAAGGGCAAGCGCACAATGCGGCGTTTCGGAGCTCCGCGAATGTCAAATTGAACAAATGTACTTGCGATACGATACGATAGGTACTTCGTACGCAAATTTGATTGGTGGTTTCGTGAAAAATTGACTTTATCCAATTTCGCCGGGCGGTGAAATGCCACAGCGTGCGCTTATCCTAAGAACTCTGAAATCTAGTTTCATTCAATATACAGGATGACCGGTGAGACACTATCAATACAATAAAAATATTATAAAAAAAATTGATTTACAACTGAGTAAAGCACTAGCGGACATGGCGTGGCCAGAGTGAGACGGAATGCGGGAGGGGGGGGCGCTTGAAAGATCGATGACTTGCCGCGCATAGAGCTGATTAGGCGCCGAGCCGAATATCACTTAATAAATTTATTGAAAAAATTGTTCGATGAGTCTATGTCCCTAATTTTATATAATCGAGCTCTCTTTTAATATCATTAGTGACTCACAAGTATATGAAACAGTTCTAGTAAAAAAAATGTTATAAAATTCAAATTATTCATGATTGAATTAAATTGGATTGAGTTTCTAATATCTTGTAATCAATGCTTAAACAAACATTACATTATAAGAGATAAGAATGAGATAAATGAATGTCAACGACGAATCTTAATACTGCCAGAGATAAAAAAGGAATATCTTTTCAAAATACACCTAAATCTAATTCTGTTGGATCAAGAATTTAATTTTGAGGATCGGTCGTATCGTCTTCTCTTTTACTACCACTACCAAATTTTGTATTTCCGATTGAGATTTCAAGATATATTGGAGTCTATAAACACTTGGATTAACCCGGTGAATTATTTTCTTCTATACAATAACACAAGTCGGCGGTGTCGCTAGACTGTTACACAGGCAGCATAGTTATGAATTATCTGCCATGTTATTAGATCGCCATGCAGAAGAATATATATGCCAAAATATGACCAATGTAGGTTACATTTCAGTAGGTGCTAGAGCATAACATCCTTTCACAGCTTTTTCTGCACTTTTACGGCCACGCTCGTCCGGGGAAGAACCACCCCGCCCTTTATAAAGTCGGCATAAAATAAAGTATGCATGACTTTTGGAGATACCGGATGGCCATGTCTACCCTTTTTCTTTTGCCACTCCTTTCCTCTCCAAATCCCTAACCCAGGCCCCATCCTATCCATTAAACCTTTGGTATCCAATTTCCCAGGTTGAAAACGCACTCGCAACTCACCGGATGTTACGTGTATCCACGGGCGACGGGATCACTTACCATCAGGTGAACCGCGCCTGCTCGGTTGTCTTCCATTCCATAAAAAAAAAACATTTGCCAAACTGTGGTAATTGTAGCTTGGACAGTGTAAAAGCATGCTCATTGCTATCGGAAGATGAACTTTGAACCAGAGTCAATCATAAGGAATTCAGTACAACCTCAGAATGAAGTTCATAAAACAAACCTCCATATTACGTACCGTGTTATGAAAATCCAAACCAAATACTAAATTAATTTTTATTATAAAACAAGGTTTAACACTATTAGTTTTGGAAGCATCTATAGTATTAAAGATAGTCTTATGATGAAGATACCGGGAATCAAGTTTAATCTGTTGGTTAGTCGACAGTCGGTTGTCGTTCGTTAGTTTTTCATTCAGGCTTTAAAAATATTTATTCCTTATGATATGGTGCTAAACAGTAAGTATACAACATGTGTCGTAATGTGAGCGCCACTTAGATCCATTTAAAGCTTTTTTAAACTCCTTTTCGTGTTCGTACAAATTTGACCTAGCGATACGCGTAAAAGAGAAGACGATATTTTATATCTGAGTGTCCTTTTTTTAGTGTCTGACATCAATCTCTTACTATTAATTTACATGCTTGAAATACATAAGAGCTTAATTCCATTATTACAACAATTTCATTTCATTCATAAGTATGCCTATTTATATTTTACTGAAACTTAATTGAAAATAATACTTACAGTAGTCATATTAATGTCTTAAGATTATACAAAACAAATTTTGTCTTCAAGTCAAGATCAAAGACAGCAAACAACGTAAAATATTATAGCCATTACATAAATGTTTCACTTTTGTCACAATGGTAAAAACGGGTAATAACATCACACTATAATTAATTGCTTCCACATTACGGTAAAATTCTTAAAATGTAATACAAATAATTTCAATTTTTATTTTAAATCAAGAGACGACGTATCGACTTATAGTAATTTTCATACATCTCACTATGATTAAAATTCTAAGAGTCCACTTATAATAAGTTTTTCCATGTTTTTCATGTCTTTATGTATTAACCTCCTCCGTGAGGGGGCCATTCGGTATTATTGATCAGGTCTTTGGTGGAAAGGTCTCGGAGGCTATCGCTGAGGTCAGCACACATTGGTAGCGATAAGTCTGAACTTATCCGTATCTCTTCCCCTTGACTTTGGAGTTCCAGAAGTTTGGAGATTGAAGGGTTGCTGTTATTTGTCATATCCAGATCCTGTCACAAAAATTAGTCTAAAATTAAAATTATTATATTTTACTATATATAAGTTTAAAGGTAATTAAAAATTTGTATGGGCTTCATGCACAGTTTTTGTGAAGCATGGCATAAACAAGACACAATTGTAAGGAACATTTGTGATAAAAATATTTTTCAAAACATGTTTCGTTCCAAGGTACAATTAAAATTAAAATGACAAGATTGCCGTATTTTGTATTTGTGTAAAAGTCATTTACATTGACACCTGCACAAGCTGCAATGTATCATTATAATAATTTAATGTATTTTTTTTAAATAGACCCCTAACAAGTATTGTACAAGATGTGGGCCTGAAATGAGAGATCTCTTTTAAATTTGTTCATTGTTAAATATTCTCCGACAAGGAGCACCAGGCCAATGAAGCCTGAACCTTAAAAAAATACCAAATTCTTTTTAAAATAAGATGGTAAAGCTTGATTGTTTAATAAATAACAAATGTATCATATACGCTAGAATGTTTTTTTTTTATTTTGTCTGACTTTTGACAGACACAATATTGATGATATGGCCATATATTCAACAATTGAACATGTGGCCTATTAGTTGAATGGTTAGCCTGTTTAGAAATATTTCTGAAATCCGTACTAACCATTATTTTACAATAACTTTATGGTAAGAATTGATATACTGACCTGGATTAGACTTTGCTGCCCAATGTTCTGTACATACTGAGGCTGATGACCCAGTCCGGGCGACACGTGACCCATCCCAGGTGACACGTGACCCAAGTTAGATGGGTGGCCCATATTGGGTGACACATGACCCATAGGAGAAGGATGACCCATGTTAGGGGAGACATGACCCATAGGGGAAGGCTGACCCATATTGGGCGACATATGACCCATCGGGGAAGGCTGACCCAAACCAGGGGAATGGTGACCCATTGCCATTTGGGCGTGTTGTGGGGATAAGGGTGACATGTGGGTCATGTGTGGTGACACTGGTTGCATGTTTGGTGATGTCGATTGCATGTGTTGGTTGGGTTGTAGGTAGTTCTGCTCCATCCAGGACATGTTCTGTTGGTACATCACTTGGTTTGGTCCCACCATTGCTTGAGGTAGGTCGATCCATCTCTGTGAAAAAAACATTAAACATATGATAAACTTGCTGTTGCAATTTTACCAGCAACTTTTTGTTTTCGAACATTGTTAAAAAGTTTACGTGTTTAATTTTTTACATGGAACGCTAATAATTTTTTCAAAATAAAAGTAGGATTTTTTTTTGAAGTTAGGAAATTTTTATTTAGTATAAAAACACTGCCCTTATTATTATACTTAGTCATGTTTAACGACGGTCTTTTACATATATAAATTGCACAAAGACAAACACTCAGATCGGAACAATTATTTGTAGGCCATACAAATATTTGATAATCGATATTTGTGAATCGAACCCACGACTTGCGATGCCTTTGCTAACGTCTTAGCAACTACGCCAACCGGTCATAATTGCAGTTAACATACAAGAGATCAATCAAGTGCAAGGAAGATACTATAGAGTGCTATGTAAAGTGGATACAGATAAACTATCTGTTCATTTACTATTATAGTGTCATAAAACAAATTTTAGTCATGATTGAAAAGTACACATTTTGAATATGGCTAAACTATTTACTATAATAACCGTATATGCGCATTTGTAACAAATTAAAAATTATTTTTTGTTATAACAAGTTTAATGTAGTAATGTAACCCATTTGCTTTCTATAATGTAAGAGGTGATTGCCTATAATTGGTAAGGGAATCATAAACATTTTGAAAGTGCTGTGGATTGTGTACTTTCTATTTCAGATACTAAATAATAAATAAATCAAACCTATGTAAGATGTATATGCCACAAGTTTCTTTATAATTATTCAAAAACAATAAAAATAATTAGGATAAATGAAGCTCACCTGCATAGGATCATTGTCGTACGCCATGAAACCTTGCTGAGGTGGACTCCGGACATAATTTGGCGAATCTGTGTAAAGAAAGAATTACACTAATTATTTGTATAAGACAAAAAATCTGGAATATTTATATGTATGTAGCTGCTTAGTGGTATGGGCGATTGGTTAACAAACCGAAGATCGTAGGTTCGAATTCTGCGGAATTTGTGTTGTCTTTTCTTGGTGGGGTAAGGGTTAGGGTAATAGGGTTTCCAGGTAATAAAGTGATCAGCCTACGGGCTGGACCCAAGCAATTTGGGAATTAAGCCAGCAGGAAGAAGATATATATGTTTATCAAATATGGAATAAATACTTTTCTACAAAAACTTACCTTTTGGTTCAGCTTTGATTGATGGTCCGGGGTCTACTGAGAAGGGATCTGTGAATAATAATATATTACTATTAATTCTTTAGCCCAAATATATGTTATAACTAGAACAAATTCACGGATTTTAAGAAGATTTATATGATTATTATCAAGATAGTAATAGCATGGTAAGTCAGATATTCCAAAAAAAAAATTGTAAAATCCGTAAAGTTGCAAAAAGCAAAAAAAATCAACATCAATTGTGTTAACTACATAATCACAAAAATAATGAGTGTTAGTGATACTATAATAAAATAAAAAAAGCATAATTTAAATAGAACAAAAAATCAATATGAAAGAACATAAACATGCAGTTAGTTTTAAAATAAATCATACAAGTAAATAACTAGATCAAGTAATTGATACTCAAAACAAAAAACACTAAACGAAAACTACAAGAGCTAACATGGGTATGTGTGTCAACAACAAAAAAAAGGAAAATTGAAGAAGCTCCAATCATTGTCACAATTCAAAACAACAACTAAGAAAAAAACGCACAACCATGCCACAAAAATGTTCGTACCTTCTGGCCCCGTTATAAGGCAGTCATTTGGAAAACACAAGAAAAATAGTACATTTTTTATTATTAAGTTTTAATGGCATCAATAGAGTACAGAATCTCGCGACATTCAAGCTCTTAGTTCTATGAAAAATTCTGTATAAAATTGTAAAAGTCATCTAAATGGTGTTTAGACAAAACAGGTCAAATAAAAACAAGATTACAATGGATACTCGAACATGTAAATTTATCCAAATCTTATTTATACGTCCGTAGAAAACTTTTAACAAACATATTCAAGTATCAAACATATATTAAGTATAGCAATTTTAAGTAAAGTATAACATTGGTAACAATTCATTTCAAAGGGACGTTTTTATACACAAAATATTAACTTTAAATTAGCTCATATATTTCTTGTTTAGCTTTTATATGCTCTTTGTATCTATTAAAAATACTGAATATTTCTCACCTAGATTAAGATAATATTATAATTGTATTGTCATTGTATAAAATGACACATGATACTGACTCAATATCAATAATTATTCATAATTTTAGATACATAACTTAATAGTTATTTAATATTTTTTCTGTTCTTTGTCTATATAAAATATTTCGATAATTTTTGTGTTCATATCAATTACATACTGGATTTGTTATATGATATACATTTATGAAATGATTTATACAAATACATTAAATGTAATTAAGAAGTATAAGGGGACAATAAATATATCATTGTAAGCTCATAATAAAATTCCTAGTTTAATATTTTATATTCACACAAATTGACTTTTTTAGACCTACAGTAAGATCTAACAACATCACACCGCCTATTTCTATTAACATGATTTTGAAACCTTTTTTTTATTTTTCCAAAAACGGTAATTTACCAGGTTTGATTAAAAATACTACAGTGTACCTTTTAGGCCAATTTTTTTTAGTAATTGTTTACATGTATATTCATGTTTTAAGCACAATTATGGTAATAATCAAGATATTATCTGCATCATATTATCTATAGAAGAGAGCTTCATATTTTAAGACCTTAAGGTCTAGGGCACACATATTCACATTAGCACTAGGTGATTTATTTGTAATAATTCAATTTTGTACTTTTAACAACTTAAGTAGTGATGTATTGTATGTAAAAAAATCATAATAATCAAATGCTAAAAAAATAACGCAATAAATATAAAAGAAAAATAAACAATACTTAATATAGCAACATTTTTTTAAAATAACAAATTCAACATTTTAATAGACAATTATTAGTGATACCTAAAAACAAAGATGTAACATTAGAACCTAAACAATATAAAGCAAAATATAGATTTTATCTAGTTAAACATTATTTAAGAATAATTTAGTGTTAGTTATACCATCACCATGTAGAAATTCTAACCTATAAATTAAAATAGACACAACAAAACAACACATGGTACTAAAGACAAACAGAACTACCGATGACATATTCCAATATCCATAGAAATGTTTCTCTAATCTCAAATACATACAATATTACAATTAAATTGTTAATCAACCCTTTTAAATAAGCATGTGTTCGACACATAATAATATGACCCACAAGATAAATAAATATTACATAACAATATATGTATTATATAATAACAATACATAAGAAATGACAACTTACTGTTTTGCGCGAATGGCGAGACAGCCTTCTTTCGCTTAATCTTTACAATATCTAGAAAACACTCAAATATTAGACACATAAAAACAAAATATTCAACGAACATCTCTAAAAAAAAATTAAATAATTATTAATTGCTTATTGCAAAACATAAGGTGTAAAATTATTTTAAGTTATACAAATTTTAAAATACATCATAATTCGTATTATTAAAGAAAATCACGTTTTTCAATAAGTGTCCATTTTTGTTTTTAGTTTGTTCCGACTAGATAGACTGATATTATTTAAACATCTGACTAGAAAACAATAAGTACATAATTCCTTTTTCGTGAAAATTATCTCCTTATATTTGTATAATATACAAATAGGGTAATTTTTACGAAATTCAATATTTAAGTGCTGATTTTGCCGTTTGGCATTTTGTGTATTACTAAATGTATTTTGTATTTCATTATAAAGTTGCTACAAAAATTTGGCATCCATCAGACTACAGATACACCTGTATACTTATGGGACAATTTAAATAATATAAAACTTGAAAATACACTGCTTACAATGTTGAGATTTCGTTTATTTTTTTATTCGTATTATCTTAGCATTTTATCTTTTTGCAAAAGTTATTTGTATATTGTCCATTTCAAGAGTTTGTATTATGTTGTGATTATGTGTGGTATGTATGTTTTAGAAATTTTGTTTTGAGTTGTTGGAAGTGGTTGTGAGGTGGGTAAAAAAAATTAGGAATTATTGTTGACTGATTTGTCTGATGAAATTGTGTTTCTTCTTTGCAAAGTTTTACTAAATTCATTTGATATCATCCTTTATCCATGAGGCTTTCAGAAAAACAAGTCCAAATTATATCAGAATTGGAGGGAATTGTATTCAAGGCATGGTATAAGATATCTTGTAAATTCATCAGGCTACATTGGTCAGTCACTATTGATTAAGGATTATAGCAGTTTCATTTTTTAGTTTAGTTGTTGAATTTAGAGGGATCTACAGGAGAATAGTAGCAGCTTGTCTCGTCAAATTCAGAAGCCGTTGCATGCGGAGCTACTGCCATGTATAAAGCATAATGTTCGGCTTCTGTCAAATCCAACTCGTCCCGGAGCTTCTTAAAAGCGGAAGCATCTAATGCCAACACACTTTCTGCTACCAGTATAGTGCCGTCTGAAGGTGGGGCCGGACCTAAGGTTCCACTACCTCTTGGCACTTCATCAGGCTCTCCATGTAAAGATATATGGGTGATGCTATCAGCATAGCTTAATCCAGCTCCAGATGAATTATCTTTCAAAGAAGTATGCGATATAGAGGATTTGAATCTAGATGGGCGTTGACCAGAGATACTGCTGACTGATCGACCAACCATTTTGCTTTTCTTTTCCCCTGGCTCTCTTTCGGATTTTACACTCGGTGCAGGGGATTTCTCTTTGCGTCGGAACAAACGGGAGAAGAATGATCGTTTCTTAGGCGCAGGAGGCAAAGTTGGCTCGCTACGTGCTACTGTCAATTCGGCTTTAGCTCTGTTCCTTGTTAGTGGAATTTGTTTGCCGGGTTTTAGGATACTGTTGACTGAAGTTTGGCTGGTTTTGAAGGAATCCGTGGTTTTTCTAACTCGCTTAGGAGGTAGAGGCGGTGCCTGACCTTCCTCAGTTGGATCCCGTTTTAGAGGTGTAAATTCTATAATAGGTCCGCGGTAAGTTTGGACTTGGACGTCTTCGTATGACAGAGGATCCGGTTCCGGCTCAGGTTCAGGCTCTATGATACGTATTGGGTTCTTGAAAGCGAGTTGTAGACTAGTATAAGTGCCTGCGTCGTTAAAATCTTCGAGATCTGTTTCTGCATCGTTTATCCCCACTGCGCTTTCAAGACGAGTTCTGTTTTCGGAATAAATTTCGTCTAGCTCAGCCACTTGATCTAACAGGTCGTCTAGGCTCTTTTCGTTAGTGTCCATATCCTGATCTGGGATTAGACTTTGGTCGTCGCCATTAAGACCATTAGATTCTTGTGCTATTTCACTCTCAACGAAACCATTGGACTCTTCGTGTAGATTTCCATTAAGGTCTGGAATAGGATCTGGTTTAGGGTCGTCGGACGTGGAAGTGACGTCTGCGTGTGTGGGTGTCTGTTCGTGTGTGTTGTTGTTCGTGTCTAATTGTATGCAGGGTAAAGGTCTGAGTGGTTTGCAGGCGTAGAGGGCTCTACCTGGCGGCACCGTGTACTCGAAGTCAAGCGCGTTACTGCGCGCATTGTCTGTCGTACGCTTGAGCTGGAGGTACACCTGAAAACCAAACGCGACTCTATTAACATACAAGAGTCTCAAAAATGCAATGCAAAATTTGAGATGGTACAGCACAACGTCTCATACGCCCTTGATGCATTCATAAGGTCGCTAGGGAAAGTAACCACCACCTTTCACAAAACTCAGTATTAAATAAAGTATGCATGGCCTTTCGGTTCCCGGATGGCTATTCCTACTTCTTTCCCCTGCTTTCTTAATATTTCCTGGCTCATACTAACCTCTTATATCCAATTTTCTAAACTAATAACGCACACCCAATTATTCGGATCTGTTGTATGTACTTGGGCGACGGGATCACGAGCCATCATGTTCTATTGTACTCGTTTGTCATCCTTACCAAAAACATATTTTCCATATTATTTCTAAGACTTCACGAATATTTGACATTTTCTATTAAACAAGTTTACGGATTTTATCGCGGTTTATTTATAAATTTTATCACCCGACGTTTCGAACCCTTTACTGCGTTCATGGTCAAGGGCCTACCCGTTTAATTTAAAATATTTTCCATAAATGAAAAATCTTTATATTGTAACGTAGGAAAAGACCACAAAGAACTAAATTTTTTTAGAAAATTACATTTAGAATCCAGTTTTTTTGTTACGTCATATGTATACTTTAATTTGACTTTATCTTACTGAAAAATCAAAGTCCTCAGACTTGCATAGGCATTCTACAGAGTATATTATTGATATAAAACTTTTAATCCATCTTCAATACCATTAAATAGTGCGAAATTCTCATCGGACACAATTTACGTATATACACACATATATTCCTTTTGTATACCAAATAGTACAAATTTTATGTTCTTACGAAATCTGCTTTCTTATATAAACCGGCATGTGACCGAGTGATTTATACGCCAGTCGGACGTATATTTACCGATAGACGAACAATAATGTGTGATAATATATATAGTGGCGGGCATTCGGGGCGAGATGGCGACGCGCCAAGTACAAGGCGAGAAACGGGAAACAACGAGTTTAGTTCGGTTCAGATTTACGCGAATGATTCAAATATTCACGTAACATTATGTCGGAATGTGAGACTCGGTGTCGTATATGCAAGGCTTTAGACAAATATCTATTTTAATATTATAGAGCTGAAGAGCTTTTTTTTGTGTGTTTGTTGGGTTGAAAGCGATAATCATGGGAAATATTGGTCCGAATTGGAAAAAAAACTCTTTTTCTCTGTGTTGGATAGCTCGGCCTCGAGGAAGGCTTTAGGCTATATATCATCACGCTATGACCAATACGAGCGGAACATCAATTGTATCATCATTGTAAAAACGGGGAAAATTTACGCGGATTAAAGCGCACGGACCAGATAGTAATGTAATAAATTCAAAACATTTTATTCGCATGGGCACTTGCGCGTTCTTATGAAAGGTCAAAGTATGCGAGTTAATAAATAAGCTACCACCAGCTCGGAAGGCTAAAACTTATTGGTTTACAATTTTGCTCTGTAATACAATGATAATTTTTAACATTAAATATTCGTTATGGTATAATAAGCTTTAGTAAAAAAAATATTGC
>JAOCPS010315454.1:0-12853 GCA_025505425.1 Graphium colonna | reverse complement strand
GGGGCCCTTGAGTCTGAGCACTCCATGGAGCGTCCGCCGAAGCGACCTAAGAGCTCAGTGGCCTCCCAATCCGGTAACACTATTAGAGCGGCGGCCCGAGCCGAGGCTCCACCGGGAGCCCTCGAGCATAACCACTCATAAAACGAGATCTAGGCCCGGCGCTCCGATTGCTAACGGCCACCTCACGTCCTTCGGAGCTGCAGAGGCCCCTCTGGCGAGCAGCGATGATACCTGCGCCAAAAAAAATCATGTATGCATTTTGTATGCAAGCAGCGCATTCGGTCGGGGACGCGTTCGGGTAATTCGGGTTGGAATCCGTATGGGTTTGCCAAGTCCTGTGTGACCCTGCTCTAAACTATAATGGTGGAAAATTTTGGACATTAAGGACTTGCCAAAAGTGCCAGTGGCTGACAACTTGGTAAAATCCAATCGTTTCGAATCAATTCGTTATTTCTTGCGAACATTAGTCAGTCTATGCGATTATAGGGAATTTTACGAATATTTAATATATTCGTGAAATTTTCTAGTGATATCAAGAAAATAGAAAAATAAAATGGGACTAAGAAGAAAAAAAGAAAAAAAAACTAAGCTTTGGGTAATAAATAATTGACTAGACCTACATTAATGTGATTTTCTTTCCTATAATAAACATTTTTGTCAAAAAAAAATCACATCTAAAAAACGAAAGATGTTAAAAACAAACTACTGATCTGGTTTTTATGTGAATTTTGGGGGACAATTTTGGAAGTATATCAGATGAATTTTTAAAATCAGTTCATAAGTGGCGAACATTCCTAAATTATGTTATTTTAATTAAAAAAAACACACACTACTTAAAATTTCTAACAGCTGCGTGTACGGGCGACTCACCGGCGAGGGATGGCGAGACGACAGACGCACGGGTCGAAGACGGCAAGTTGCTGTACGAGCGACGTTGGTTCCACCGCGGCCAGAGCGTGTACGTGGAGGGGCCCGCCAGGGGGCGCGACGTCAACCGCTTCCCCGGACACATACACGCCATTACGGACGACGCGGCAAGTGGATTCTTATGACTTGACTAATTTATTCATTGCTGGTTCGTCGCGACCTGGCGATGTTTTGTTTGTAATTTTGTACTTTCCCACTATCGAACTGTATGGCGTGTGAAAGATCTAAAATGAATTTAGCGAGATCTAGTGATATGTCAGGTCAAGGTCGGGTCAGGTCGCTTCTCATATACACGCAATCACGGACAATGCGGTAAGTGGATGATACGTTGTATTGTGTTGACTAATATATACACTAGTAGTTCGTGCATTCCTCGCGATTACTTTGTCTATACTTTCAGTAGCTTACCATTATCGATCTGCATAACAAGTAACTAAATTTAATTTAGTGCCATCTAGTGACATATGTATCTCACATGACCCGTAATTATTTTATATTTATTTAAATATCTCATAAATTACTGAACCGTTTTGTATGTGCAATGAAGTTAAAAGTTGTACTAATATTGCATTCATATTTTTTCAAATTTCAATCAATTTGGAGTGCAGGTTCCAGAGCTATCGCGTAACATACATACATAGTAACAAACATACATACATACATAAAATGTGAGTTTGCCCCAACTCTAATTTCTCAATTGGTCAATAATCTGGTAAATTACAGCTGCTATGAATGAGAACATTGACTTGTTTACATGTTACACATAGCATTGACTAGTACCATGAACTCGAGGAAAATATAGAGCACAAATGTGCATACATACTATCAATTAAACTTTATCAATGAAAAGTCTGAATCTGATTGCTTCTTCATTTGCCACCTTAGTAAAAAAAACTGCCAGCGTCATAATTTATTTTTACATTCTCGTTACAGATATGGGTGAAGAAAACAAACCTGGAGCGAATAAGGATATACGTGTCACAATTGGCGCGGGGCAAAGTGACGTTAAAAAGACGTGCCTCATAATGTACAGCGTTTATTGTTAACATACAATGTAAGACTGTCCATGTACATAGTTAGTGCATACGCTAGATTTCTGTGCAAGAGCATGCGGTAAGATGTATGTCGAGGCGGCTATAGTAAGCACTTATTGAAATGAATTCTCAAGAATTTCAACGCTAAACACTGAAAATTTGCTTCTCCAATCCAATTCCGAAACACTTTGTAGAATTTAGTTTTATGTATTGATACCTTAATTCGCACACCAGTGCAATTGAATAATTTTGTCAGGGGGAACCTGAAAAATTGTAATATTTTTCAAACTAAATTTAAAAAAGAAGCCAACCAGACAGGTTTCCTAATAACTTTTTATTCTAAGAATTGTAATAACATTAGATTTAAAATTTTTGTAAATCATGTCTTTGCTAACTCCACGTTTTTGATAAAAGTGGAGTTAGCAGGTTTGCGAACTAAGGTATTGGTATGCATCTTGTTAGTCAATGTAATGGTGAAATTAAGATTTGTTTCTTTCAGCGCGGAATGTATTATAATATTTAAAAAAAAAATTATTGAGATGTTCTATGCAATATATGAAAAGATAAGAAAGGACACAAATAATAGGTTTTTGTTGCATCATCTGAAATGAAATATTAGTTATATTACCGTAAAAATTTGCGACAATCTTATCATTTGCAATTAGTTTCTACTTGAAATATGATGTACTTGTTTTGCATTTGATAGTGTAGTCATTAAGCCCTGTATCATATATTGCAAAAATTATTATAGTTTCATATTCATATATAAGGTCAGAACTGAATGCAATATGGACCCATTGTAAAAAAACATCAAACATTTGACAATTAATAAAATGTTGAATAAATGGAAGTTACTTCACATTAATCAAAACAAGAACATCCTTACATACTGTTTAAATCAAATGAATAAGCTTGATTAAATTACTACTTACCGAGAAAATATTTAGGCAGTGAATGAATTTTATAATATTTATTTTTCTCAAAATCATTAAATTTGTATTTGCCAATTTCAATGATAGTATAATTTTTTAATAATATTATTTTAAAGTTCCTCATAAATGTAATTTTGTAATGGGAGCTGCACAGTTCAGGCCTATTTCTGTGATAAAATGTTTCTGTAAATAATTCTTGTCAATTTTTATGGTATTCATGATGTACCCCATATGAGAGATATGTAAAGACATTGCTGTAAATGTTGCCCACAAAAGAATTGATTGCCAGTGTTTAAAATAATTTATTTTAATTTATAACATTTACATATAACTGAAGATTCACATAGTTTTATGTGTACCGAATATTTACCTTTAGGTAATTATTGTAAATTACGTTAATAGGAGTTTTGTGAAAAATTATGCATTTTCTTGTCTTTCTTGTATGATGGCCTATAATATAATGGTCTTAGTGTCCATGAATCTGTTCAAATATTCTATAGTGCAATGCAATTTGGTAGTGTATTGAAAATGCTGTTTTTTGAAAATTTGCCAATCTCACACTATTGTACTTCCACATTGCCATAAATAATGCAATTTTGGGGTCATATTGATATTTTAATATTAATATTCGAGGCAAGAAAGGAATATGAAATTTAGCTTAATCAAAGTTTATAAATAGAATTGCAGAAACTAATATTTTTATAAAATATATATTAGAAATAAATGGAATTTATAAAAAAAGTGTCATCACATACAACATGTTTGACATAACATTTGACTTATATATAAAGTGATACCTTCTTAATAATATGCCAATGAATTTTAGGATACTATGTAGTTTATACGGAGGAGTGTATAATACCAAAATTGGTCATTGTGAGATTTCATAAATAATGGGGTTAAGCAATCAATATTTAAATTGATTTCTTACCAATTTTTATTGAAATACTACTATGATTTTTTTAAGTAAATGAGATTTAATGTAAAAAAATAATATCTCATCTCAACGAGTATTACAAAATAGTTTTCTAATACTCGTTGAGATGAGATAACAATAAATATGAAGTATAATTTGATGTGATTTACATGATATGAAAGTATAATTATATATTTTAACTAAAATTACAAACGAGTGATTTTGATTTATAAATATACTTTCATGTCTAAATTGCTCAAATGATTATCATAAAATTCTGCATGCATGTTGTCAGGGGTATCAAAAAGTACATAAGATATATTATGTTTGTAAAAGGATGTTCCTGTAGCTAACTTCTATATGCCAACACATATGAAAAAAAAAATTCTAAAGAAAGGGGCAATAATCACATAGAAATTATCTATATGAAAAAAAATATTACAAAACCTACACTTACATGGATCCTTTTGCTTTTATTAAATCAAGAAATTTCGTGCATAACATTTCGATAAAATTCTTTAAAAATATTTTTATAAATTTTTTTTTCAATAATTCAACATTACAATCGCTATTCAACCATAGATCCAGAGCAATCTATGGTTTATTGCGTGATTTTAAATAGCCTCTATTAAGAATTGGGTCACATAAATATTTTTTCAAATTCGATTTGTATGTCCAGAAACATGCACATTCAAATTAAAAAAAAACAAACAAAATGTTAACATACGTAAAGGGCATATAATGACATTAAAGGGACTGTACATGTATTAAACGTGTCATGATATTATTTATAGTGAATACTAGTTTCCTCGCGAGGCAATTAGTTTTACCGTAGTACTATATATTTTCAGATTTGTCCAAAATACATTCTATATATTAATCCGGCTAATTAACTATTTGTATGATTATTTTCTTTCAAATTCGTTTTTTTAGTGATGCAGTAGAAAGAACATACAAACTTTCGTTTTTTGGACATAGATAACTTAAAATAGATACTTCATCTATCAGTGCAGATGCACATATATGATAAAGCTCGTGATTGACAACTAGCTTGACAACCATATGTCAGATCTGTCACTATGATGAATTTTTTAAACAGTTTATCCAATCCCCACTTGTTTTGTGACGTTTGGTGACCATAAAGGGTTATCTATGGTTTAACAAAATTATTTGCCTTATACATAATATGGAAGTGCTGATGGTATTCATAAAGCAGCGTTTTTGATCCGTCTGCCAATCTTAGTTGAATAAATGATATATATGAGCGATAGTTTATAAATATAAATGTTCAATACATTGTAAATATCCGATGTTAATGTATTATACAGATCAAATGTCAAATGTGTACAGTGGCTGGTTTTTTGACTGACGATGCTTTTTTTATTTCGGAATCCCTTTTTTTACATTATGTGATTTAATTATTATGTGTAAATGCGAATTGTAAATATGAATATGTGGAGAATGTTTTTACGGATTTATCTAGATGATATATGAGAACAAGATCTTGAATTATATGTACTTTATAAGTGACACGTATTTTTATTTATATCGCGCTATTTCAACCTTTTTTTTTTATGGAAAGGAAGACAAACTAGTAGACGGTTCACCTTATGGTAAGCGATCTAGTCGCCTATAGACAAACGCAACACCCGGAGAGTTGCGAGTGCGTTGTCAACCTGGGAGATCGGATATAATAGGTTTATGGGATAGGATGGGGTTGGGATTAAGGATTTTGAGAGGATAGGAACAGAAAAAGAAAAGGGTAGACATGGCCATCCGGCATCCCCATAAGTCATGCATACTTTATTTAGATGTAATTAATTAATCATTTGTCAATGTGTAAGGCTCTAAACATGTTTTTCTTAATGTTTATAACAATAAGGGTAAAGAAAGCAAATTTTAAGGTCAGCTAGCCCAGCTAGCCCAGCCTAGAGGTGAGTACAGTATCCGATGTAAGGACGAACTTGCACCTTGTAAGGTAATTGCGACTAATAAGGGCAGGGTTTTTGGAATTTTTTATAAATCAATTTTGAGAAGTCTACTATGCAAGATTGAAATGTTTTTCCGTGATGTTGCAAAAGACTACAGCAAGGGATGCTTAAGACGTTTAGCACCGTTTGCTTCGGATATCAGGAAAGAGCGGTAAGGTGTTCTCCCCTAGAATTATACAGGTAGGCAGGACGCCCGCGCTCAGGCGATGTCTCACTCTGATCGTGGACGTCCAGTGGGGGATTATCCAGAATTCCTGGCTTATACGGATTGGGCAACCAGCCACCTGCAGCCGTAGAGCTCCGTGTTAGAGTCCTGAGTAATGTTTGCAAAAAATATAATAGATAGGATAGAAAGATGAATTTTTTGATCACATTATAATAGATATAGTTAAGTGACTAAAATTTAACTAAATATGGGCAAGGGTGGCCCTGGCCTTATAATTATAAGAGATCTGTTCCGGGCAACTCTGTAGGACAGTTCAGGTAAAATATATAAATAGCAGCGTATAGAAAATTAAAGAATGTAAAAATAAAATCAAGGATTTTTTAAAGTATTGACATAACCTTGAAAATTGATGTTATGTCGTAAATGGACTTCGATCTACTTCGGTAGAGCATAACTTCTTTTCACAGTTTTGCTGAACTTCTATGGCTGTGCTCGCTTGGGGAAGTACCACCGCCCTTAATAAAAACTGCATAAAATAAATTATGCATGATTTTTGGGGATGCCGGATTACCATGTCTACCCTTCTCTTTTCCCACTCCCTTTGCCTCCAGATAGTTAGTAAACCTATTCTATCCAATTTCCCTGGTTGACAACGCATTCGTCACTCTTCTGGTGTTGGGTGAGTCTCGAGGCGACGGGATCGCTTAACACCAGGTTAACCGCCTGCTCGTTTGTCTTTCTGCCATAAAAAAAGAAAGAAAAGATCATATTAGGGGATTCCATAGAACCATGGTATAAAACAAAGATTTGTGTTATTATCTAGGTCAGTGAGTACGACTGCTTGAATTTTGGAAAACTTGTTACATTCATATGAATTGAATAGCGTGTGTTATTAGTTAAACTTGGGATTTATTTTGTTACGTACTTAAAAGGTTATACATTAAAATATACATTTATAATACATTATAAACTCATGGGGAACTTATGGAAGAAATCGTTATCGTTTTTATTTTTATGAAATTAATATTTTTTTTAAATAAATTTTACATGGTGGAAAGAATAATACAAAATCAGTGATTCCTTTGTCTAGGCGCCAGTAAACATATTTCAGAAATATATCCCAAAGATTGGCTGCAGTTAAAAAAACTAGTAAACATATATTACAAATAGGAGATGATAAAGCAGACACAGAAGAAAGATTAAAGCTATACTAAAATTTACTATCGACTAATTAAATTCAAGATTTGGAGACCTTCATTTTGCCAACTTCTTTCCCAGATTCCACCTTCTTTTTGAACTTATCAAACTGAAGGTGGAATTTGAGTTGAGGTGTTTATTACATCTGTAAATGTGAAACAGGAGAAGAGAGACGGGAAATGTTATTGTCCACGATAACTGCTCAATTTAATCAGCAACGTTCAAACGATCTTGTCAGACATGTAGTTTAGTAGCGATGACTATGATCAAAATATCTAAAATCGCGAAGTGTGCAGTCTCCGTAATAACTTCATGACGAAATCGGATGAGGCATTCTACGCAGACGTTATTCAGAGTGACAAAGGACTTACCCTTCTATCCTTAGCCAACGAGTAATGGCAGGACCTGGCAATACAAAGCGACTTCGACCGAAAGACCGTATGGCAAGGGAAGGAGCTTCATGGGCGGTTCTACAAGGCTCTTCACGAGCCCTTTGTAGACACCACTGCCTCTCTGAACTGGCTACGTTTCGGTGACCACTTTGAGGAAACCGAAGATTTGCCTGTGCAATACAAGATCAAGTTATTAAGACCAACAACTATAGGAGATACATCCTGAAGAATGGCACCGTTGACATTAGTCGAGCATGTCACCATCCTGGGGAGTCGCTTCGGCAGGTCATCTCCGGTTGTTCGGCGCTTTCTAACACTGAGTATTTGCACAGGCACAACCTAGTAGCCAGAATTCTCCATCAGGAGCTCGGTCTAAAATACGGTCTCGATACGAAGATTGCATTGATTGTTCGAAGAAGTATTTGCCGGAAGCCGTGCTCGAAAATGATCGCGCCAGGCCTTATTGGGACCAGCCCATCATCACGGTCAGGACGATACTGATACTGGTGAACAAGTCTGATATCGTGTTGATGGATCGGGCACAGTCAATTTTTGGTCGACATAACGATCCCATTTGACGAGAACCTCGTAAAAGCCGAAGTAGAAAAGAAACGGAAATATCTGGACTTGGCTCATACTCCCGCTCACGAGGGCATGTGGGGTCGAATGTTGACCGAAATTATCCCTGTAGTCGTATCTGCGAACGGGTTAATCCCAGTCAGTCTCTCCCAACATCTGAGGCGGCTGGGACTCCGGGACGGTCAGCTTCTAGGTCAAATGCAGAAAGCGGTGCTCCTCGATACCGCCGGTTTCTTTCTCTTGCGGCCTAACACTCGGCCGTCTGGTCTCCTTTGCCGAGGGCTACTGTCTGACTGAGCTATATCTATTTATGTAATGTTTATTAATATTGTATGTAATATATTATTTATTCCATATATATGTATTATATATTTAATGGTGTAAATTGTAATATCCTAATTTATATGTTTAGACGTCCCAGCCAGACGAGAAAAAATGTTTTCATCCCCCACAATAATAATAATAACCTTTATTTGTGAAAACATGGGTATGCAAAATAATGCAGGTGTTATGACAAGTGATTGAGGACTCACATGTTTTTACTCGTGAGAGCGTACAAATTTTAATTATTGGCATGTCAAATAAAAATTTACTTAAATAAGATTCAATGACCAAAATTTAAAAGAAATACTAGGATTACACGACAATTTTAAAGATAAAATAATTTTAATTTTAAACAAAACAACTTAATATAGGTCATCAATTAATTGAACAAAGAATGACATAAAGATAAAAGTAAAATCATGTCACTAATACATTTATATTCTATACAGGTACAAAATCTATAATTAAATTAATATGCAATGTCACGTAAAAGATTTAAATAGTATTGTCATTTAGAAATTCATTAATAGTGTAGTAATTTTTCAATTAATAAAAATCGCAATCTCTTTTTAAATTGAGAAATATTTAAATCTTTTAGTGCTTTTGGTATTTTGTTGTATACAATTGGAGCCATACAAAATATACTGTTACGCATCCGTGCTGTTTTGGCTCTGCGTATACATAGTCTAGTCTCATGCCTTCTATTTCGAACTATTACATCTGATAATGATGGAAATAGCGAAGGATTACTTTTAACATATACCACTATTTCAAAAATGTATATTGATACTAATGTCAAAATTTTATATTCCTTAAAATACTGCCTGCAACTATCCCTTTGTTCTGAACATCGCCCAAGTACATTATTTTTGGGCTTTGAAAATTAATTCTTTGTGTATGGAATTGCCCCAAAAGATAATTCCATATCTCAATCTTGATTCTACAATATGCAGTGAGTAATGCGCCTAAGTTCATTATCGAAGATAATTTGAATAGAGCATGTGCGGAGCTGTTTATTTTCTTTGCAAGGATGTTGACATGTTCCTGCCAATTTCATTTCTTGTCAATATGCAAACCAAGACATTTGGTAGTGTCTGTGTCTTCAATATTTTTATTTTCGTAATTAACAGTTTAGTAAAACAGACATCAATGGACTAAAATCATGAATTTTGGTTTGTCCAAGTCGAATGTTAAACAATTGAAAATCAAATAATCAAATATCATTTTTGAAGTGAAAGTTCTTTTTGCGTAACAAATACAGATTTTTTTGTAGGCTGTAAGTGAGGCTGATACGTCACGTTCTGAGGTGAAAGGTTCGGTCGGCTAAACTCGGGAACACCGCGTGTACTCAAGCGAGAAGTACCACATATAGATGTTTTCGTAGGCAGGAAGCTGATTCGTCACGCTCTGAGGTTAAAGGCTCGATCGGGTAAACTCTGAAACGGCGAGTGTACCCGAACGATGAAGATACAGTCAGCTTCTCTTTATTGCTGTGTCGCAGTGTTTACTACATTCAATATATATGTTATATTAGTTATTATTAATTATTATCAACTATCCAATAATTTATCAAAGTTATTACTTAATTTCGTGCCCCTTTCAAGTTTTCACTTGCTGCTGGCACTCCTAAAGGGCTACTATTTTTTTTTTATTATTACGTAGTCTTTATCGTATGAAAATATGTTTAATTTTGCACTATCACTTCATATAGGATTAAAATTAATTAAATGTCGCCAGTATGTTAAAACAGCAATTTTATATTTGAACCCACATTATTACTTAGACCGATTTTTAGCTGACTTCTAATCTTCTCGACAACAGAAAGTTTTTAAAATTATTTTTAAAAATTTTAGCAAATCGGATAGCGACCTTTATCTTAATTTTGTGCAAGCTTTAGTTTACATAAAATGTAGCGAATTGTTTTGTGACGATACAATTTAATTCAGACTTTGTAAGCAATAATAATTTATTTTAATTAATTGAAAAAACATATGTACGGGTATCATACAAAATGGCTACACGTATTTGTTTCATTCCTTTTATGTAGTATTTTTGTCCATGACAGACAGAATTTGTAGGTATGAGAATTTTTTAAAAAAGAAATTGAGGGGGCTACGCATCCCAGCATGGTCTAGCGCCCACCCTAGAATGGTTTAGTGTCCACCCCAGGATGATCTAGTGCCCACCCCAGATTAGTCTAGTGCCCACCCTGGAAAATAAGCATAGATATCCCCATGAGAACTATGTAAGGCTATGTGTAGAGTATGTGTAAATCACTGATTAGTAGACGACGTATACACAGGCGAATCGTTACCTCATTGATAAATAATGTACACACCTCGCCATCTTATATAAAATATTTCATATAAAAACTTAATACTTTAACTCTAGAAGACTATGTGCATATTGAGCATAGGTAGAAAAATGTTCTTTAGAAAGTTAAGCAGCCCCGAGAATTGCTTTCCCTAATGACCCCGGCATGATTTATCCGGCACTAGGTCCAACAGTTTCTTTTTTAAAAAAACAATAACTGAATTTAGTTCAAAGACGTTCGCTTATAAGACTTTTAAGATGATGTTGTTTTCTGTAAAAAATAATTATAAGCAAAAGGATTAGAAGAGGGAGTTCCTAATAATAGCTTATTTTATATATCGATAACAGCTTAATTTATATAAAAGCGATTTTTGCTTTTTTCTTGGTTTATGTCGAATGCGTTGTTTTCTCAAATTTCAGTGCTATTTAAGGATGCTAACAAGATAAAAAGGATCATTGAGTGACAGACACAATAATATGTAATCATGTTGTCTTACGGACACACTCTTGGTGGAGCCATTTTTTAAAAAAGAAGAAGAATCTTGTTGTCATTGCCTCCTATTTTTGAGCGGAAAGTTTTATCGCAAACAGCCTTAGCCGTTTTCGCATCATTGGATTATAGGTACATAAGATACCTGGTGACGCTTGCAGATTTAGACGAACAAAAAAAGTGCTCTTAAAACTAGTTTCGATATATTTGTAAGTACATAAACACAACAATCTACGTTCACCGGAGGCGTAGGAAACAAGTTTTAATTGAGCAAATGTCATCGATATTACTTAAATTAAAATAAAGTTATTCAATGGTCAATATATGTATGTTGTCTATTGGTTATAAAACGGGGAGTTTTGATTGAGACTTCTTATTCTTTACGGAAGGTAGTGCACGTCCTGAAATGCTTTGCCGGATTCAGTGACGATCTGCTGCCATGCTACTCTGTCTTCAGCTTTTCTCAGGGCAGATATCACCAGATATTAAGCCCTATTATGTTTTTGAGCTGATCAAACCTGCGGCTAGGTGTCCGTCCGCGTGGTTATACAAATACAATATAAGTTTCTAGGCCGGCGGAACGAATATGATTATTCGTCGTTTCTCTTCCTTTCGCCTTTACTTTCAGCAGTTTGGTCTCCCCTGCCAATGGCTACCGTCTGGCTGGGCTATATCTATTCATGTACAGTTTATTATATTATTTATTCTGTATATATGTATTATAAAATAACATAATTTGTAATGTATTTGTTCAAAAGTTTTTTTTATCTATGTTAAGATGTCCTAGCCAGACGAGAAAAAAATATTTACACTCCATCACATACGTACCTTTTATATATAGTTGGCAACTTCTAATATGTTGTAAAAGTCTATTGGCGACAGTAGTCACTTTTCACGTATTAAATCTTTATTGCAGACATTCTCTTCTATATAAAAAACAGTCTAGATGCCCTTGCAAAGTTGTATTACAGTAAGTTAAGAGGTATCTGAAAAAACTATGTCATAGCGACATAAAGCCAAAGCAAGCTATAGTGGGTTGTTGACTATATGTTGGTATATACTCGTAAAACAATTTTATAGAAAATCACTTAAACGTTAATCTATACCCGTGCCTAAACAAAATAATAATATTTTAATAAAGAAATGAACAGGCAGGTATACCCTGCAGTAGAATGGAAAAAAGATATTTATTGCAATCTTTATACATAATATATTTTTAAACTCTGTGAGTGATGCCAAAACAAGTTTGTATTTATCCGAGATTAAGAAAATTCCGCAAATGAAGTATTCAATATATAAATAGTATGTTTACTAAATATTGCGCCATATATTTTGAACAAAGATTTATTTGAAGTCTGGACTAGAAGTAAGGTTTAAAAAAAAACATTATTTTTATCAAAAGGATTTTCAAGAATTTTGCTGCACTTTTACGGCTGCGCTCACCCGGGGAAGTATCATTACCCTTTATAAAGTCTGTATAAAATAATGTATGCATGACTTTGGGGCTGCCTGATGGCCATGTCTAACTTTTTCTTCTTCCACTCCTTCCTCCTCCAAATCATCAATCCCGACCCTAATCTATCCAATAAACC
>JAOCPS010315344.1:0-12854 GCA_025505425.1 Graphium colonna | reverse complement strand
TCTTATATATTATACCACCGTAGTCTCATAAAATTTTCAGGAAATTAGTTCAGTAGTTTTTCTTTTAAATTAAAATAACAAAATTGATTTCATGTATTTTTATGAATTAATTTTAATTTTTTTTATATGATAGAGCATTCTTCGAAGATAGTCCCATATAATAAAAAAAATCAGTTCATTAGTTTGGTTTTTAAATTAAAGTAACAAAGTTTAGGAATGTCCACGCACATCTCCGTACTAATGAACTGATTTGAAAAAATATTTTTTTATCTGATAGAGTACACTTCAAAAAAGGGCCTTAAAATTTTTTATGAAAATCAGATCAGTAGTTTATTTTTAAAATCGAAATAACAGAGACGGTTTGTTTCGAAAGTATACCTTAAAGTCGGTCTTTATAATTTTCTGTGAAAATAAACTTGTATATAAGAACTGCTCTCAAACTTGTTTTAAATTTTCATATATCAATAGTAAAGTATCATCTGTTAGCCCAAAAAAACTGAGTGTGTTACTAATCATAAAATATCTGTAACGCTATATATGATATTTCCTATTAATTGACGATTACTGATCGAACCAAACGAAACTAAATAGGTAGTACACCAGACGATACCATTAAAGGTAAAAAATACATTAGGGGCCTGTCTCCAATCACCGAGAGAAGGTATACTCCTTCTTGTTTACATTTATCTATCGACTTCTCCGTTAAAGTACTCAACACAACAAACATTTGAGCTAAACATATTAGTAAAGCACTGTTATACCTGGAAGAACCGAGTAACAGAAAAATTACATTATATAAGCAACATTAAAAATACTGCAAAGTTTACAGACAAAAATAGAAAATTGTACAACCAACCTTATCAAATAACTTCGTATTAAGTTAGAGTAAAATTAAAAATCATTAAAATTAAAAATCTTGGGAAAAACCCTGATCATTACAAAAAGAACTGAAGAAACCGATATATATACCACTGGTGTTCTATAAAAAAATCTTCACAGTCATTCACTCTTAGTAGAGTTATCACGGTCATGTCATGAAATAACATTGTTAGTCGAATCATCCGAAAAAATATTTAGAGGAACTGAAAACCGTTTTCTTTCTGAACTCTAATTTGTATAATTATTTTTTCCGAAAACGACAACGACACCTTCAACTGCATTATAATTTAACTTACGTGAATTTATATTTCACTTTTCTATTATTTATATTTTACTAGCTACCCGAACAGACTGTAAAATCATTTAGTAACATTTCAATAAATTTAACGTTTTTCCGTTACTATATCTCAACAATGAACAAAGATTACTCAAAAAAAAGAAGTTTTCAAGTTTGTAGGCTGTATACACTTGAATACTTTATAAACTAAGGACTCCCAACGTGGGAGCAGGCAACAAACAAATGTCCATAAAAGAAGCATAGGTTTTCCAGATTAACGCCAAAAATACTTTAAGCCCAGTTTTAGAATAGATGCTTTTACTACACTGTTAAGTTAATTTTTCACTGATAGCCCTGTATCGTTAAAAGGACACGGTAGGTTATTATATAATTACATCAGTACTACCGATCCTACTTTCAATTGAAGGTTATGCATCCTAGCAAATCAGAAGTTTAAAAATTCTGGTAGATAGTTGTCGACATTATCTTGATTAGTTGCGCAATTAAATGATTCCTAGGTCTTAAATTCACCGGCAATTTCATTTTGAATTTATATTATTATTATATTCTTTTTTTTTCATATTTTTTTTAAGTTCACTTCATCTACATCCCTATTTTTGACAACTAACATAGCACGTTCGCTCAACAAGACAAAATCTTTGTAATTTTAAAAGACGTTTGGGAACACCTTGAACACCAATAATCACGATTGTTGTTTTAGTAAATTGACAAATCTCGGCAGGGAATGTAATGCGAATCGGATCATCAAGAGGGATTTTGCCATTACCAAGGTCAATGAGTTGTGTAGAAAATACTTCTCCAGATTGATTATTTTGCAATTTCACGGGCATCTTGTTTAAGTTTAGTATTTTAAAATATTTCCACAAAATGGAGGACTTTATATAAAAATATATAATGTAGGTTAACCGAGGAATCGCTGACAATGTTTGACGAAAATCTGATGCTAATAAAACCATCGCTCCACCAAACCGGTTTTGATTGCTTCGCATATCTTTCATTGTTCTGTCGAATGCATTTTTATATGCCATTGTGCTTTTATCCTACACTATCAACTTACATTGCTGCAACACCTTTGCCAATGCTCAGTTCTTCGGAATGTCGCCGATCAGAACGTCTTTTCCTTGAATTTTCAATGGTAATTTTAGCGCTTAATGGGCTAATCAACCGCCTCCCAATTAAGTAGATGCAGATGAAGCAAGTTCAACTGCAATTTCATTTTGTAAGCGAATTGTTGCTAAATTCAAAACAATCTTTCTTGTACCACCTGGAGTGTCCAAAGGTAAAATCCTCTAGTTTCATCATTCACAAGTTTCATGATTGAATTAAAGACATTTTTGAAGTTGGTTCAGCAGTGGTGCATTTATTCTAACTGATCATCGAGATTATACAACTTTTCACGTAGCGGCTATCAGGGACGACCATGCCTAATTCAGATAATGTTTTTTTTGAAATCATAAAGCACATGTCTTCACTTATTATCAATGCCTCGTTTTAAATTTCTTCTGTATAGTGTAAATGTATATTCCCACATATATCACCTTTGTATTCGATCCATAAATCAATTGGTTTTGATTATGTCGATACATCGACATAGAAAACGATGTTAGTATTTGGTGAGGTTTTAAAGAAATTACAGCATCATTTAAGGTTTGACCCGAATGGGAATCATTTTTTAGCTGCTGCAAACGCTGAAAGGTTTCTCCGTAGGAGCCACATAATTTGCCATTTATAGTTGGAATGATGTTGAACCCCGAGCATTGACTAACAGTAATCCCAAATAGAAACCCTCAATATTACTTGGATGAATTGAATAAATTCAACCATTGGCGTCAATGAAATATACATTACCTTAGCCAGGAACTGGATGTCCCTGCATGCGTCCTCGAAATGTTTTTGAGGATTGATTCCAAGTGTAACATTTTGACATATCTGAGTATACCAGTGTTCGGCCAAATTCAACATTCTGACGCTTGTCAAAAAAAACTGAAAAAGGTTGTAGATAGCTTTTGTAGGCTAGATAAAAGAAAAGTATTGTTTTTACTTTTGCCCAAGGAATTTTTTTTTACTTTTTATTTTTATAATTAAGAACTTCCTGTGCATAAAGGAGCATACAGAAAAATGGGCCGAATTTTTAAAACCAATCTCTAACAAGATTTATTTTTTTTTATTTAATCATCCGTGTGCCTTAAGAAACATACACAAAATTAGCCGAATTAGTGTAGCCTTTCTCAAGTTTCGCGCTTAGCAACATTTATTTTCATTTATATAGTATACATTTATATGAGACCGATTTTCATGAAAATTCAAAGTGACCACCTCGTAACTATATAATTTTTAGTAAAAATTTATTTTAATATCGGTTTATAAATGAAGGATTTTTTTTGAAATCAGTCGTAAACTCTATACACCTGTGTATGAAGTCTAAATAATATAAAAAAACTCAGTTTGCAGAACTAAACTCACCGTTCCAACATCTTGACTGTTAATGTCGTTCATTAAATTCTTGAAGCTCATCTGATACATAGCCGACATCCAACATTGCAAGAAGAATTCATACAGATCGTCAATTTGCTTCAACTGGAATTATGCGAATAGATAGAAAGGCGACACGAGTACATTATTCATAAATAAATTGGGGAAAAGAAAACAAACTCACGCACAAGCTTTGCTTATTATAAAATATATGAGAGACAATTTTTATTTTTTTACTTTCATCATAAAACAGTATAAGTTGCTTAAAAGGAAAAATGTTACAAAATCGAACCGAACTTGTCAAAGATTTGCGGCTATAAATTATAAAATTTAAACATACTTAAAGGTATATATATATGAACAACAATTCCAAATGTGGCATGGTAGTAGAACATAACATCTTTTCTCCGCTCTTATTGCATTTATTGGGCTCGGGGAAGTACCACCGCCCTTCGCAAAGTCGGCATAAAATAAATTATGCATGACTTTTTGGGTAGCCGGATGGCTACCTTCTTCTAATCATTTTCCCTCCAAATCCTCAATCTCGACCCTTCCTGCCAATAAATTTCTATTCTATCCAATTTCCCAGGCGGACAGTGCACTCGAGGCTTTCTGAACTTTTAGACTAATTAAAAATAATAAGGTTAGAAACCTTATTAATTGACATGTCAATTATAATAATATCTTATTTACATATAAATGATAATTAATATAATGTAGTAACTGATATAATTTAAATTAGTGGTGAATAAATGTATGTTAAGTATTTGCATGCCATTTGCAATGGCTGTACTAGAAGGACAAAAACATTGTAAACCACCTTACGAATTACTAGATCAAAGGCAAATAAACATTTTATTTATTTTAACATTTATTTAATTTCTTTACTTTGTGAGATGTGAAAAATGAAGCAATCTTACAATATTTGCTCGTTTCTAAATTTCACGATTCTTAGTGAGATATCCGATAGGTTTTGATTTCCTATGCAAAAGTATGGAAAATAAAGAAGGTTGATTTTTTCACAGCTCCAAGTAACCGCCGATTTTAGTATTTGGTATTACTTTTAACTATATATCTCTACGCATTCCTGAGAAAAAGGGTATTAATAGACAGACAGACAAACGGATAACGAAGTGATCTTATAATGGTTAACATTTTTCTTTTGAGGAACAGAAACCTATGAAAGTGTACAATGAATAGAATATAGTCGTTTACTGTCATTCTGTTAATAATTATTTATTTCAACTTTCACATTAATAAAGTAAAATATTACCGACATTAAAAGTCTTCGTATTATACTTTTTTTACAATCCTTTAAACAGACCTAACTATGTAGGTTTTTTAACAAAATTTTGGTTTCGAATACAGAGTTTTGTCATCCCGTTATTAGCTAAGAACTAGACGTACTTTTAAGCTTTTGCTGATAAAGTCAAATGAATCATGCTTCGGACGAAGATGTGAAAATTTGGTCCAGAACATAATCTCTCTAATTGTGTTTCATATTAGTACCAGTAAAAAGAGCAAACCAAGAGAATGATCATAAGTAAATGCCGAAAACTGGTGTATTATGATCATTCCCAAGACGTCAGTAGACTCAAATTCGATCAATAAACATTTTTCAGATTGTAGAACACAATATCATTTGAAATCGATTTCTTTGCATAAAATACTGCTCTGTTATTGTGAGAATCTCTAGATATAAAGTAAACATAAACTAAACCACTAACCTGATACCGTACAAGCAATTTATTGAAGAAAGCTTCGTGCTTTCCATATAAATGGAGGAGATTCTCCACCGGGAACGGTTTCTTCGACAAGCAAGTAATAGCCACTACGCAATGCAATGCGTTCAGTTGCAAGCAAAAATAGTTTCCATCTTTGTCCGTCATCAAAGTGTGACCCTGTTTAATTATATTTTATATATAATAATTATATTTATATATAGCACATAAAAAAACATCAACGATTCCGTTTATACATTCTGTATACCTCTTTTTAGTTTTTTTATACACATCATCTTATAGCAATATAAAACATTTATTTGTACTAACAAGAGATTACTAGAGTTGTAAAAATATCCAATCCAATCCACGTTTATTTTTTGATGAAGGTATGTCCACTGTAGGCACGCAGTTAAGGCGAAACCAACAACAAAACCTCGTTTATGAGTGGCTAAGCTCGAGGGCTCCCGTGAGAGCCTCGGCTTGGGCCGCCACTTCACTCATGTTACCAGATTGGGAGGCAACCGAGCTCTTAGCTCACTTCGGCAGACGTCCCATGAAATAATCAGGCTCAAGGGCCGCCCGAGTGAGGACCTCGGCTTGGACTGTCACTCAATACGCTAGCACGCAATGGCATTTCGACTCAAACTCGAACGAACTTCGTTCGAATTTGAGTCGTGATTACAAGGAGAGCTATAACTAACATTGCTGCCACAAAACAAACTCCAGCAACGCCTCTATCGGGTAAGAACCTACCTGCAACATGGCGGTATCTTGTATATGAGTACCGCACTAGTCAGCGAGCGCGGTTTGTTCACTGTTTGTGGAGACGCTCTTTGTGTATTACGATCGCGTGTGTCGTGGCAATATATCTACTCCCGAGATACGCAGTATATCGTTGCTGCAGAGGGTGAATAAAGTTAGTCCAAAGCTCAAATCTTGCGGTACCTCCGATTTAACGAGTGATGATCATACCCTCGCTACTTGGTAGCGGAACGTTCGATCACTGAGGAAGTCTTGTATTATGCCTACGAGACGATGGGGCACATCTAAATCCGCGTTATATGTTATGCTTCATTCGAGATTTTTGGTTTTATTTATTAATATGCTGACTGGAAAAAATCAACAAAACTTAAGAAATAATCTAAAATCTCAAACCAATTGAAATGTACCTGACGCGGTAGTAACATTTGAACGGCCATAGGTATCTCTACGCCTGGTTTCCGTATCTTGAGATAGTACAGAGGTCCAGGCAATGTGGCCGAATGTGTGATTGGCGAACTGAACTTGAGAACTGGCTGCCATCTAAAAGAGACACACAATTATTAAATTATAACACCCAGAAGTATACATCTAAAGAATAACACTAAGTAATATTGCAAAATAAAGTAACGTATTATAGTGCATAAGTGTGCACTTCTCTTCCAAATTTCCTCTACTCACGGTAAATCGGCAAGGTGATAGCTACATTCTTGGACAAAACTTTCAGATCCAACATAAAACTGTCATTCTTAAAGATCACATGCGCTCTAACAGCTTCTTGTGTCTGATGTGTTATGAGATACCTTGATCTATGAAAATGTATATCATAGGTAAATTTTAGAGGTGGTAGAACATAACAATTTTTCACAGCTTTTGCTGCACTTCTATGGCCGTGCTCGCCCGGGGAAGTACCACCGCCCTTTATAAAGACGGCATAAAATAAAATATGCATGATTTTTGGGGATGCCGGATGGCCATGTCTACCCTTTTCTTTTCCTATTCCTATCTTGTCCAAATCCTTAATCCCGACCCCATCCTACCCAATAAACCTATTATATCCGATCTCCCAGGTTGACAACGCATTCATGACTCTCCGGATGTTGCCTGTGTCCATGGGCGACGGGATCGCTTAACATCAGGTTAACCGTCTGCTCGTTTGTTTTCCTTTCCATAAAAAAAAACAATTTTGTAAAACAGTATTTGAGAGAAAAGTCGGATATCAGGGCATGCACGATTTTATTGCCCTCAAAATTCTTGCACCTAGATAAGTGCCAAGCGGACTAAAGACCTTGATGGGTGTACCTATTTGTGTCTGGATTACAGGAAAAGTATTTTTTCTCAAACATGTTTGGAAATGTGAACATTGTTTTGACAATCTTCTCCGAGATAAATCAAAACTGCCGTACTGGCCAGAAACATGTGGGCAGCGGCCGGCAAGTTGTATGAAAATCCATATCTGTCGTGTTTTGCGGCCAGATAAATTACTATGTACTCATATCTGTCCTGTAATTTAAAAATGGAATGACCTTTTACTTCAAAACATGGCTACCAAGCAGGTAACTAATAAATGGTTTTAATTAAATTTCGAACTGGATTGCAAATAGAAAGCTATTTATTGAAAAAAAAAAACAAAGGAACATTACGGCGCGTGAAAAATTATTATTGTTCGTAATTCGTTATTGAACTGAAAAAGTAAAATTGTGTTTTTGATTTCCGCGTATTATTTAAGAAAAGTACTATACAAGCCTTGGCCGCAACTATTCATAACATTGATGGACTTTCGTATGTATGCCTCGGCTTCGCCTCGGCCTACATTCACACGTTCGTCCATCAATGCCTCTCTCTCTCTTGCCGGCCGCTGCAGTAATGTACTATAAAGGCTTTTTGTTATATTTCTTCACCATATTAAGCTTTGAGGCTTTCCTGTACAAAATATTAAGATGGTAAGGATCCCAAATGATAAAGATTGTTAAATAAATACTACATGAATTGTTTAATAATTATTACATATTTCTTCTTTTCTTCTTCTTGTGTTTCTTTATTAAAATATCAGAGTCCTCTTGTATTTCATCAACATTTTCTTCACTCATAGAGCATTTTAAATGTTTAGTTTTCTTTTTCTTGGAAATATTGTTTTCAACCTCTATATTAATATAAGATTCAGCAGATAATTCCGTGTCATATTTCCTTTTATCTTTTTTTCTCTTTTTAAGGTCTGATGTCTCATTTCCAGTATTTTTTTGTATATCTGTAGCATCAGTTTCACAAGGAACATCAATTTTGGTTTTCCTTTTCTTCTTTTTTTGGACATCATCCTCAACTTCTTCACTAATATTACTTTGAAAAGAAATATTGCTACTGTCTTTCCTTTTGTCTTTCTTTTTCTTGTCCACTTCACAGCTGCTTTCATAATTTCCATTGAATTGCTTAATCTCAGTTGCAGGGTATTCAGAGCATATTTTATCATTCTTTTTCTTCTTTTTTACGAGGACTTGGTCAGTATCAGAATATTTATGAGAATTTTCTTCAGAGTCATTATTTTCAGTTTCTTTTTTGGTTTTTTGTTTACCTTTGATAGAGTAACCATTGTATTTTGCCTGGTTTAAAAGCAATTGCTCTTGTTGCTCAATACGGGCTAGTTTTCCTAAGGCTTTCAGTCCATGTCGTGCGCCCCTAAAAATTATGCTAAACATTTAACTTTGTAAATAGATGTTATTGTATATTTTAATCCCTGCAGTTAGTCAATATTCCTATAAAAAAAAATATTTTTTTAAATATTCATGGAACATATTTACAACAGAAATAATTCTAATCCAAACAGCATGATGCCAAGAATGTCTGCTACATTCCTTTGTTGGTGATAATTAACATATGAGCAAGAAAAGACAAGCCCTAATGTTGCCATTTGCAACAAGAAGCTCTTTAAATAATTTATTGGTCCTTGAACCCCAATCTTCATATGTTAATAAAGTTTATATTCATTCCTTTATGTTATTTTAAAGTTGTAGTAGATAGCACTTATTATATATAGATAATAGGATAAATTTAAAATTTTATTTGTTGACCTAGATAGGAATTGAATGATTTTATATTTTTTTATATTACATATTTATATTCAATTATAGGTTTTTCAATTTATATTGTTTAGATTAAAATATATTAAGAAAATACACAATAAAATATAGACTACAGCAAGTTGTATTAAACTTCATCAGGAATTTACTATTTATTAGAAAAAAGAAATATTTAGGCAAAGATTTAAAATTAAAATATTCCATTTATTATCTTTGTAACTTACTTATGTGCTGTTCTGCCTTCGCAAGCTGCAAATAACTCTTCATCGGTCATTTTAAGGATATCCTGAGCCGATTCTTCATCTTCTGGCTCAGATGTGTAGATATTCTCAATTTTTGAAGCACCATTGCTTAATATAGCAGTTTTAACAAAAAAGTCTGTATACTGTTCCTCAGAACTTTCATTTTTTCTTTTTTTCTTGATTTGCCATGTATTATTTGTGATTTCAAAAGTAGCTTCTTTGCTTTTAATTTTCTTTATTTTGCCATTTACTTCTTGAACCTTTCAGAGATACATAACAGGTGAAAATACAAAAAAAATACTTATCTATGTTCATAAATATATAAACATAAGTTAATTGATCATATACTATAAAAATGAATGAACCTACTAGTTTGAACAACACAGACAAGAGAGAATTGGATCTTTTAAATTAGTCTTTTGTTGAAAATTATATAATTGAAACACTATTCTCAGACCTACATTAAACCAGACACACAAATTGAACTAAAATACTACACCTCAACATTTTTAGCAGCCTTGTTATATAAATCATTCCACCAGTGTTCTGTGAAATCTTGGGCTAGATCATGGCCAACACCAGTCACACTCCTCTTCAGCTTAGGTTTCAGCGCTTCTGATATACCATTTTCATACTTTCCAAGGCCTTTGCCTAAAAAAATCAACAGAAAAAAAATTATCTATAATCATTTAATCTATGAAATTCTTTATTTATTAGAGTAATAACATAAAACAACAATACATTTTGGTAATTTGTTACACTTTGACACCCCTTATTTTTGAATGCAAATTATTTTTATTTAATAAAGAAGGATAATTAATTTAATACGTGTATAGCGAAATTTCTAAAAAAAATATTTACTTTAAATAAAACTTGGTAATTTTTCTGGGACACTTCCAACTTTGGTATGTCAATATTTTTAATTGATAGAGAATATAAATTCATTAGGCCCGTGTGTAGCCAAATTTCTAGCCAAAGCTTGGTTTTCGAGAAAAAAAAATAAAAAGTTTGTAATTTGTATGGACAACAAGCGTTTTCCAGAAATTTCCCTATACACGTGTCTAATCAATCAATATTCTCTATTGATTAAAAAAATCGAAGTAGTAACAAATTATGTGATTCTTATGGTTCAGAAGAAAAGAGTCGATCAAAAATAATGTTTAAAAAAATGTAGATAAATACCTGCTGTCCAACCATATTTTTCTAACTGTTTTCTAGCGAAATCCATAGCATGAAGAAAGATATGTTTTTTACATTAATGCTGTTATTCTGACCGCAACTGATTATGTAAATATGTATGAAATATGTTCAATATTGAATATCTAAAGTTATATAATAATAAGTGGATTATAGAATATTATATAAAGGTTTCATGTAGAATAATATAAACATAACCTTAAAATTATAATTTGACAACCATGCATGCGAATGTCAATGTCATTCTCTATACTCTTTTATCACTTCTGGTTCCCAAATATTGCCATACTTTTAAAAGGAAAAACCTTTATTTCTTTTTAAAAGTATGGTTTGACCTTTTTTTTTCGTTTTTGCCGCGGGCATCATCACTGCTGGCCAGAAGGGCCTCTGCAGATCCGACGGACTTGAGGTGGCCGGTGCTTAGTGTGCCTGATCTAACGACCTCGTTTAAGAGTGACTAACTCGAAGGCTCCCAGAGGAAACCTCGGCTCGGGCCGTCACTCTGCGTGTATTACCGGATTGGGAGGCCGCCGAACTGTTAGGTCGCTTCGGTGGACGCTCCATATAGTGCTCAGACTCAAGGGTCCCCAAGAGAGAACATCGGCTTGGACTGGCGCTTAATTCGCGTTTAGCATTCCGACTCGAGGGCACCCGAGAGGGCTGAACCTCGGCTCGATCGGTTGCTTCTATCGGCCTACGGAGATAGCTACAACTAACATTGCTACCGCTTCAGGATGCGTTATTGCTGGGAGAAGAAGCGGTGGCGGAAGAAACACCAACAGCAACGCCTCTATCGGGGGAGAACCTACCACAACGCGGCGGTATATAGTATAAGTGTTACACCGCACTCGCCGGCGAGTGCGGCTTGATCTCTGTTTATTAAGACGCTCTATGTGTTTCGCGGTCACAAGCGTTGTCTCATCATCGGGGATGGCTTGACCTCATAATACTTAGACTTAGACCAAAGACCATTTTGCCAAATAACCAAATTACTGGTGAATTTCAAAACATCAGTAGAAAAAGCTTATTCTCATAATAATATAAAAGTTTCATATATTACACGCTTTAATTAGTTTTATAGCTGTTTTTGCGATCGTGACTTATGTATCCCCCTTAGTCTAGCCGTATGTGCCGTTTGTAAATCGGAGGTCGTGGGTTCCAATCGGGGGAACAATGAATTTGTGTTATTTCTTGGTTTGGTTAAAGCATTTGTGGGCAACAACAAGCCCGCGGGCCGGACCCAGCCTGCTGTAAGATTTCATTCGGCCCACAAGACACTTTGAAAAAATGCAATTAAAAAAATGTTACACTACTTATACCCACGGAATCAAGTGAGCGAATAAGCCAAGTGGTGGCATAGTGAGGCGGCAAACATCAAAGCCGCCTGCATGATGTTAACCGCCTCACTCTTTGATAATCGCCGCCACTTGACTTGCTCAACCAAAACCTTTGGTGTTTACATCCTTACTGGTGCAGCAGAAGGTTTATTATCTCGATTTGTGTCGTGCGTGGCAGAAAAGGACGGCGAAAACGCACTGTGGTGGCCTTCCAACCATCGTGGTGTTATTGATGGTAATTGGTGGATTGTCGCATCGTACGATGAACAAAGTATTCAGCGGGAATTAATCCGTGGTAGATGCGATATAATATGCATGTAGATGCGACATTGAATCATCAAGGAATCGATCGGAAAAGGAAGGAGCTGGTAAAGGGGTGCTCCTGCCCAGAGGTGAGAACAGTATTCCATGTGTGGCCGTACATACGTCTTCTATAGCTTCAGGTGGTTTGACGGCTAGAAATACTGCATCATTCTGCTGAATACGCCAACCTTTTTTGAAGCGAATGTGGTTTTCGTTAGTTTTTTAATGTGATCAATTAAAATATTAATTAATTTAAATCCATGAGGAAAGATAATACCAGTTCTGAGCAGTGTAAAAGCGTTGTTGTATTTTAAGAGACCTTTCCAACGATGCCCCACGCAATGGGCTAAATTGATTGTTTTAAAATCACTTTCATTGTATAAGAGAGGTGAAAAAAATATTTTTACATAATTTTAAAAACTAACTTTTGGATGAATTAGTACAGAAACGACGAATTACGGACAGATAGAAAGACATGGCAAAACTATAACGGTTCCTTGTGAACTAAAGAGCCCGAAATAGAATTATTTTGTATTCCATTTGAAGATAGGAGGAGGAAAAGGTGAATA
>JAOCPS010315125.1:0-12855 GCA_025505425.1 Graphium colonna | reverse complement strand
CCAGGCGCCCTAAGCGCCGGCCACCTCAAGTCCGTCGGATCTGCAGAGGCCCTTCTGACCAGCAGTGATGATGCCCGAGACAAAAAAAAATCCATCAACACTACATCTGATCAACAACTTATTCTTTGAAATATTTTTATAATTTAATATTCATTCATAACTTTTCAGTTCTAACCCGCTGATCATTGCTAAAATACTGGTGATTTCTTAAATCTATCGTAAGCACATTTTCACATAATTATTTTTTGCATATACATATATTCTTCTTCTATTTAGTTAAATGGCTCCATCAAGGATATGCATTTATATTACTTGAACGTTATTTTAGAACGCTAAATTTACCCTAATGACATTGACGTTCAGATAGTAATTCAATTTCAAATGCTATGGATTGTTTGTTCTTTGTTTAATTTTGATTGTTCGATGATAAAAATCATAACAAAATAAATTACCGTTATCAACTTGTTTAATGGTGTTGAATTTTCTATTCCAATATTACCAATAAATGAATTGTAAACTTTTTCTTAATGACGACTGTAAATATGGACTACGATTACCTTATAAAACTACTTTGCGTGGGAGACTCCGGTGTTGGGAAAACGAGCTTTCTTTATAAATATACGGATGGAGTTTTTCACACGCAATTTATTTCAACTGTTGGAATAGATTTTAGAGAAAAAACTGTGGTAAGTTTGGTTTTCTTTATTAATATTTTTTTTGTACGTTATTAGAATTAGTTGGCTTGTACGTACGACAATCATATCATATACTTCTCATCAACTGTAAAGCTTTTTAGCTATTTCTGGCCATTGTTTGGTATTCATACATCGCTAATAGAAATTTTAACCTTTATGGTATTTTTAACAGACTTTAAAACAATCAAATATGAATCTTTTAAGTGATAATAAACGCTTGTGTATGTAGAAAACATACACAAGGGATTATACATTGAAATAATACCCCTCAATTTAAATTCGAAAAAAAAATAAGTTTTTAACATGTAAACTAAAATAAAAGTTTGGCCTCTCAAGTCTTTTTTGAACAGTTCATTCTGGTTACCTCTCTTTAAAATGTCAGAGTTATCAAGTGATTGTGTGTTTTGGTAACATATACAGCATGAGTCTCTTTCAATAATTGAGGAAGTTATATATGAGGACCATATATCATTTTGTGGTAATCTGTAATCAGTTTAGTGTTTTTGTTTACTTTTAGCAGAAATATTGTATGATGTTCAATTTTTTGAGTTTCATCATGTATACATATTATATGGATTTAGAATTTGGAATCTGTTGCATAAGGCAGGGGATCATATAATAAAAATAAAATTATTATTAAAGATAAATATTAATTTACTGCTGAGTAAACATAATTGGAAGATAAATAATAAATGATGCAACATAAGTTCATCCTAGCAGACATGGTGCGGGCAGAGTGGGATGGGAGGGAGGTGCGCTCCAACCACTTTGCCACCACACTTCAATTATTTATTGGAAAATTTGAGCGAAAATTATGGCCCTAATTTTATAACAAATATTATGGTACTTTTTGTATTTAGTGCTCTCCTTTATTTTTGTTAGTAACCCATCAGTAACTTGTATAATATCTTTATTATTTTTTTTCCTGACTTCAAAGGAGGAGGAGGTTCTTAATGCGGATGTTTTGATTTTTTTATGTATGTACCTGTGTATCTCTGCAATTTATAAAACAATTTTAAAAATTATTTCATCTGAAAAGGTATACGTCCAAACGATTCTTTAAAATACTGAAATAAATTGTTTGATGATTAAATCAAAATACCATAAAAATGTTTTTCCGAAAGGACACTTTTAAGGTGCTTGAAGTCCGTTTTAATAATTTTCTGTGTGTCAATGTGTGACAATAGTACCTTGATAATTAAAAACACAAGTTAAAATCTCTTGCATAAAAAATGTACTGCTAATATTATTACAGTAATCAGTTTTAAAATAAGTCATGGTTCTTAATTTTTAACATTTCATAATGTTTTTTTAAGATTTATCAGCAAAATGGTAGGCAACATCGCATACATTTACAACTTTGGGATACAGCAGGACAGGAGAGGTAAATAATTGTTTAGTTTGAATTAAATAAATTTATTTAGAAATAAATCTTAACACAAAGTAAATTCTTACATTTTATCAAATATACTTTCTATTATGTTTATCTTAGAAGTAAGTCTTTTTAATTATATATAATGGCCAACATACATTATCATTTTAAAATTACTATGTAATTTATCATTGTAATATTAAATTGCAATTTCAGGTTTCGCAGTTTGACTACAGCTTTCTATCGTGATGCAATGGGTTTTCTCCTGCTGTTTGACCTTACAAATGAGGCTTCTTTCCTTGAAGTGAGAAATTGGATAGAGCAATTAAAGGTTGATGTTTTTCTATTTATTTTATCTATAATGTTATTTTAATAATAAATAGGAACTATACCCTAATTTTTATATTTTTTATTATAATAGATTTTTTCATAATGTGATTAAGAAAAAGAATCTTGTACTAAAAACTAAAAGTTTATATAATTTTTATTATATAATAATTTATTATAATATTAATATATAATAATTTTTATTAGAAAATATCAAACAAAATTAAGCATTTTAAACAGTCGCCATTATGAGTGCTTTGCATGCCATAAAAGTCTATAACAATAAATACATAACATATAAAGTATTGAAGGTTTGGTATTCTACAATGTACTTGCTATTCACTACAGTTCTTCATCAAAAATTAGTGTTTGTGAATGTTGTAATGAAAACATTGTCCCGTCAGGGGACGCCTGTCAGGAACTATGTTCCTTACGTCTTTTCTAAACTTAATTGTGTTAATAAAATATATACATATGGTATATCTATCTACACACACAGAGGTGGTAGAGCATAACAACTATTCACAGCTATTGCTGCACTTCTACGGCCGTGCTCGCCCAGGGAAGTACCATCGCCCTTTATGAAGTCCGCATGATTTTTGTGGGTGCCGGAAGGCCATGTCTACCCTTTTCTTTTCCTATTCCTATTCTCTCCAAATCCTAAATCCCGACCCTATCCTATCCAATAAACCTATTATATCCAATCTCCCAGGTTGACAACGCACTTGCAAATCTCCGGATGTTGCGTTTGTCTATGGGCGGCGGGATCGCTTACCATCAAGTGAACCGTCTGCTCGTTTGTCTTCCTTTCCATAAAAAAAAAACTTTGTATTTCCCAGTTCTTTGGCACTTTTTAATAACAGACAAATATTTTGTGGATTTTGTCAATTTAAAAATTTATATTATAGTTACTGTCAATCTAATGGTGAATTAAGTTTTGTTAAAGTGTGAAAATTAAAATAGATTAATTAGCTATTCAATAAATTATGCTTTATGAGGCAAAGAAAACACAAATTGTTCCGTTATCTATAAACAAACAGTTGGATTGAATAGAGACAGTTGGTGGATTATAACAAAAATATGAATATTCCGCCAAAGTTAATGTTAAAAATGAGATAATAGCATAAGAGCTATGATTATTCTTTGTTATATTTGTTTCATATTTAACTTCATTACTATAAAGTCCTCCTGACTGAACTATGGCCAGGGCGGCTGATCTACTCCAAGACTAGCCAACTGAGCAGGAGATATTATAGTGCACAAGTGTACGCGCAAATACAGATGCACTCTCTATTCCTTTACTCTCATAGCCCGATGGGATGGATATCCGACACGACCAGAGAGAGATCAGGCGCAGGACCGACTTTTTACATGCCCATCCAATGCATGGATCATCTTTCTTTTCAGCTAATCGGGTGATCAGCCCACATTGCTCTAAACCAACCAAGAAACAACAACACAAAGTCATTGTTACCCTGTGAGATTCGAAACCACAACCTTCAGTTTACAAAGCAAGGGCCCATACCACTAAGCTATGGAGGTGGTTTTATTACTATGGTACAGAGCTAAAATGTAGATCATATCCTTATGTTATAAATTTTTATTTCAGACTCATAGCCTCAGTGATGATCCTGATATTGTTTTATGTGGTCACAAATGCGATTTACAAGAGAAGAGATTGGTAAATCAAAACCGTGCCAGAGAGTTTGCCAAAAACTATAATCTTCCTTATTTGGAGACAAGTGCCAAAACTGGACAGAATATTGATAGGGCTATAGAAATTCTCCTTGACAAAGTGATGCAGAGGTATGATATATCCAAATTGTTAAATTATAAAGTTTTAAGTATTTTTTGGCAATTAACATAATCGGAACATCATCATCATCTTACTATAGTATGACAAATCGATTTTTGAGGATAGGTACACTATTTCTCCTCTCTCCATGGTTTGCCATAATGATGCAGTATATTTTAGCAACCTGAACTCAAATTTCTGTTACACACATGCAAATTGTTAAATTGCCATAATATTGAAGGCATAAGAAGAGACCATTGTGATGTGTGTATTTAAGTATAAAAATTTTAAAAAGTAAGAAGAGCCATACATGAGATGGGCATGTTAAATAAAATAGTATTAGGTGAACTGGTTTGAGTGTACATGCATTTACACACCACAATATTTATTAAAGACAATGTTATTTACTACTGATTCATTAGAATTTGTGGTAAAGGATCTGTGTTGAAATTAGCTTGTGTATAAATAAGCCAGCTTTGTATAAACACTATAATTTGGTAGTTTATTCTGTTTAAAATATGTGCACTTACTGTAACTAAACACATAAACATGAATATAGCATGTTAAAACTATAAATACCAACTTGCACTTCTGGATTCCGAGGTATAAGTTCTGTTGAGTTTTTTTTTTCTCTCTTCTTTTTCTTCTTCTGCATATATTTGCAAACAAACCTAAGACTATTAGCAAATTTGTTCTGTGATGCTATCATGTAGAGTAGCTTCCCATTGGAAGCATCTACTCTTCTGCTGCCCAGAGCTACTGCCGGTCTTCTAGCTCTAGGATATGATGATGTTTTAGTCATCTCATATACTGGTTCATGGTGAGTGGGCGAGCAAGTTTGTTAAGGTGATAGATTAATCAGTCCTTGTATTTAGCTTTTTGATTGTTCTCATTTCAAGGTGCTTAGGAACTATATTATTAGTTATGTACCATGGTACTTTAGCATTTGTTCTTAATAACTTTATTCTGTTGGCGCTGGAGTATATTTCTGTTGGGATTACATTGGGTTCACATGTGTCCAAATGCGCTTTAGGATGTCTCGAGCTTTTTCCTAGCATAGAGTATAGCCTGTTGTACTTTAGCTTTTTACAATCCTCCTGCTTTTTACAATTGCGTGCCTATATGTTAGTCTGCAATCAATGTGTAAGTCGAGATATTTTAAATGGTTATTATGCTACCCCACAATGTACATTGGCCTAACTTGACATGTGGTGGGCAGTCTCCTTTTTAAGGGTGAATGTCACATGTACTATGCAGCACTAGGTGTAATTTTCTATTTGATATCCCTGGCGTTAGCGGTAGGTCAGCGATATACAACATGTAGACAATGGGACCGAGAACAGGTCTTTATGGCACACCAGTGTCAATCTTATTGAACTTAAAATATGCGATCTTCTAGGTAAGATCTGAATATTGGGAAGTATGAGTGGGAAATTTTCTGCTTGATCATTTATTCTTTCATTGAGGCCTTTATATTAGACCTCGTCTGCTAGATATCCAAGAAGGCTGACAAGCAGTATTCTCTCAGTTCTAAGGACTTACTTATATACGTCACATACTGTGCCATGGCGTTCTCTAAATCCGAATTGGTGATCTTGTATTACTTTCTGTTCTCCAAGAGGCTTGGCATAATTTTGCGATGTGTCAACTTCTCCAATACCTTAGAGATAGTATAAGCAACAGACAGATTGATAGGTTGTTATTTTGGTGGTCGATTTCCCAGCCTATGAATCTTGATGATTTCGTAGTCTTCATACGCAATCGGGAAATACCCTATTCGCAACATACCGTTGACGATGACGGTGATGAAGACAATTTTTTTTCTCGATAGTTTCTTCAAGCCACATTTGCTAGGTCCTTCCTCTATGCAAAGGAAAACACAGTTATCCTAAATAGGGTTGCTTTGTCGCTAGTCATACTGCCGAACTTAAGACTGCCGCTTCAGTCAACTCAGAGAGCGACCATTCACCTAGCCGCCTACGTGTAGGGTGCCAGTCAAAGTCCCGGTACATAGACCGTAGGACGTTTTCAATCTGACCCAGAAAGAAAATAGCCTAGGTCATTTGGTTATCACGTGAACTTATTTATAGTGGACAAGCCAAGCGGTTGCACACTGCAAGTCCACTTTACTCATTCCAACTTCCGTGCTCCAATGGACCGATAAACCAGTACGAATTGGTTCGTAATAGCTGAGATGCAAAGAAAAGCCGTAAGTCACTACATGGATTCTGACGAACGGCTTTGGGGTTTTTACACCGACAGTTAAACAGTTGGACTCATATCGGCGTTGACTTTTTATACGGTATTATCGGTTAACAACTCCACTGATGTTCGCAGATATAGTCCACTTCTCTAGGTTTAGTGTGGCCGCTGTGACTACAGCTTCTTAGAGCCGCTAGAAAAGAGATTATGGAGCTTAATGCAGGTCCCAAATACTCCATATTTTGTAATACGAGGTCGAATTTTTCGTTTAGGTTTTGGGGACAGTTTCTAATACTGTTCGGTTTTGGTTTTTGTTCACATTGGGTATGTCTTTTACTGTGGTCACTTTGTGTGGCACGTTGCTCGTAACTTTGGCGTCAGATGTGTTTGGTTTCTTTTTTTTTGTATGTCTATCAGCTGTTCTATGGCCGTATTTGTTGATTTTCCTGGCAAATATTTCTCAATACACCTCAGTCAACAGACAGTCTGAGGTTTTATGTGCCTGCTCGAATTTCGCGCAACGGAAAGTTCTCATGCAGTAATTCTTTGTGTACCCATATTGTTGACACTGTTAGGACTGTACAATCGAATTTTTTTTCTTGGAACTGTTGTACTTACAGATTGATGGTAGATGTACTTGATTTCTTTCGCTGCTTTATTATTCTGTTTAGGTAGGAGATTTACAAAGAATATTGAGGTAGGTTTTTACCTGCTATTATCTGGAGTTAATATTTTCCCCAATAACAGTGTTTCCAGCTGTTTTAATTTTTTCCTTTATTCCGTTTTTAGGTGTTGCATGGCTTTGTTTGCGAATGATGATATGGTAGAATCGTTCTTCGGTTTTACTTTCACAGAATTTGGTATTGGTTCTTTTGTAGGCCTCCAGATCTTCGGTGTTAATTCTCAGTTAGTTTCTGTTTGTAATACAATATGTGAATAGATTTCTAATTTGGTTGGTAGAAAACAAATATACTACTTTCTCAAGGCAGTATAGCAGCTATTTTAGGGGGCATTTAACTTCCCTAGGTAATTGACCGCCATCTGTTACTCAGCGTTGTCACCATCCGAGAGGCACATGTAGGGTGGTCTAGGATAGAAGGAAATTCTTTCTGACGTTAACAAGTCCACCTCCGACCTATAAATATTGTTCTAAATTAATTTTATTATAAAAAATAATATTATGAGGATTTTCATAACTTGCTCTCCTTAGCTAAGCCTGTTACATATTATAAAACCGTAAAAGTTTTTATATGTAAAGACAGCATTTTTGGAGTAATTACAAAATTAAAGGAATCTGGTATCAGTTAGAAAAGAAAGTTAATAATGTTTAGCAAACAGAAAAAGAGAGTCTAAAAGCATATAGCTCAACATTTTAAATATAATAAGTTATCATCATAAATAAAGATATATTGTCTGTTTTATTTAATAATTTATTATTTGTGGTTTCAGAATGGAGAATTCGGTAGAATATGCGATGCTATGCGCATCCGGTCGCAGGCGTCAATCATTGCAAAAACTCCAAGCAAAACAGGATCGAAAATTTTGTTCATGCTAAGCTCACTGTTAGTATTATCAATTTATATCATAAACATTCCCATACATTCCCATTACCTGAGTGTAAAAAAATATACTTATTAATATTTATGGCTAATAATTCAATTTAATTAATGGATGGGCTTGGTGCTAGTATATGTACGAATTTTAATAATATTTCAAACACTGAGTCCTTCCTCTAGTTTCAATGATTAAAGTTAGTTATTAAATGCTAAGATATACTGCCACTGTGCATGTGTATTTTTTTTTTGCTTTTTACATGTTGTGTTCAATATTTAACCAATATTGGGCTTAGTATGAATAAAGTGCCTACAATGGTAATACGAATTAAAAAGACTTAATAATGGACACTGACAATTGTAACAATTATAAAATATAAGAATCTGCACATTTAGAAATGAGATCAGTATTTGTGTTGTCACAATATTAAATAAGCATATTATTTGGTCCATATATGGGGTGACTGGTGAAGCACCTTTAATAATTTAAGACATTACATGTGGGGATGATTTATGAAGAATGAAATATTACTTAAGATAAACATTGATTTACCACCGAGTAAACATAATTTAGAGTTATAAAAAAATTCGCAATTTATATTCGCCCTAGCGGACACATAGCCGGAGTGGCGGGAAGATCGATGACCTGTGGCGTGCTCAGCTGTGTAGGCACCGCGCTGTACCGCCACACTTTATTCGTTTATTGAAAAAATTCTGTTAAAACAATGCCAATAATTTAATTACATAAATATGATGACAATCGAGTACCAAATGCTTTCCTTTAATATCGTAGGTGGCTCACCAATCAACCTGTATACCTACTGCTTAGTATAAAATATGATTATTTTCAGATTAATTACTTGTTTATGGTTTTATTTAGATGATAGGCACAAATATTTCTTGCAAGTTTTGTAACTTGTGTAGTATGGCATGATAACCAATTGACATATATCAAATGTTTACTTTTCATTATGAAATGTATGAAAAAGGTACTCGAAAGAGTTCATATATGATTATCAATTTAAATTTGTATGCTATAGGCAACATTATTGGAAGACTGTTTTAATATTTTATGGACTTCTTGTATTACACATTATTAAAGAATAAATGTGAGCTGTTTCTAACAATATATAATATTAATAATATTTAGCATATTATTAATATTATATATTGTTACTCATTAAGATGCATTTGAAACATACTTTATTACAAATTATTAACAATATAGTGTGTTAATAATTATTACTTTATTGTCCTTAGCTAACATGTCGTACTACATTTGGTTATGAACAAACAAGATTTCTTCCTATTTATGTTTATATATTCTTAATTAATTATATCTTGCCATGCTGTTAAAGTTGTACTTAGCAATTCAAAACTTTTTGAAATAACTTACAAAACTGCTTCATACTTTGTAATAAAATAAAAGAATTTTATTATTACATTTATATTATACACATAGATCAGAAAGATTTTACAAAATTTTCATATTTCTTAAAAAAGTTTAATCAGAGATAAGATATCTTTGGAATAACAAAAATGCTTAAAATTACGATCTTCCTTCTAATTTTTCGACAGTATTATCAGTTATAGGAAAAATTGGTAACATGAGCTATCCAGGACTAAATTTAAAGAGACTGATTTTTTTTAACAAAGTATTATATAAATAATGGAGGAAGTACTAATATATCACTAATGTGTATTTAACTTCAAAGTCTAAACTCTGATTGATACTGCGCTGAGTAAAGAGGTCATTCTTAATATTGGGGATGAAGGAGGAATTTTCTTTATAATAACATCTTCTTTTAAAAGCTATTGTTTAATTCCTTATATGTAAATAATTACAGGGTACATTCTAGTCAACTGTTGAGATTTGTTAGATTTAAGTTAACATTTGTTACATATGCTTTGTTATATTTTATATGTTGTTGTGTTTACTGCACCGTTTTGAGTGTTTTGACAGTTCACATGTGTATCAAATATATTTGGTTAAATCGTTTATATTGAAAGTTTTACAAAGCCCTATAGTATCCTGACATACCTAGATGTGGGTGCGCAATAGTTAAATAAAGTATATTACAGATTGAATTTTAAAGGTTAACATTTATTATGATATTTTATATTAATTGTTTCTTAATCATAATAATTATTATTCATAAAAAAATACTGGAAATGTTTAATAATTTTAATATAGTTTTAGTATTCAATATACTCTATATAAGCAAGCTATCTCTATTAATTTCTCTCTCAAAAGAAATAATTGAAAATATTTTCCAGACAGTGAGTATTTTTATACTCCTTTCCTATAAGCAATTTTCCCAATAAGAAACATTTTTATTGTAATTTGTTCAAATGAGTTGCTTATACAGTTAGTGTTCACTGTATTTAGAAAAACTATGACTTTGTACTTCAAGAAAATCAAATATCAACCTCTATTCCATATCATTCTTGTGTATAAGACCTCGATTTTATCAGTTTTTTTTCCAGAACTTGCGAATAATAAAAGCTTTTCCGTTTGCACAAATACAACGCACAGTTGTTTGACTATTGTAAACCTACTTTACTTATATTTGATGTTATAATAATTCATAAAACCATTTACCTGTAAACTTTTACCATATCTATAAACTTTTTAGACGGATTCAAATACATTTTATTCCTACAGTTTTAGCTGATAAAAAATAATGTCAAAAGTAATTTTAATAACTTTGAAATGTTAATATTTGTCGGCTTTTATAAATGTTTACCTGTTTTTAATATTTCCAAAGTTTACATATTTTGTAACACACTGGATACCTTCCCGACCAACTGCCATGTATAGTGTGAAGTGTGTCAATTGTAAACAGATATATGTGTTTGATGTTTTTGATGGAATAAAATATATTGAGAGCAAATAAAACTTGTTTTTATTTTATGTTCTGAACTAACATAAATGTGTATGTAGACATTGTAATATGTAAAATAATCTGTTTTACACAGAATGTATCAATTTCAGTTCTTTGAATGTCTGACGTCTTTGATATTCGGATAAAGGAATGAAAACAAAATCATGCTGTAAAACGGTTTTACAATGGTAGAGCATAACATCTTTTCACAGCTTTTGCTGCACTTTTACGGACTTCAAAGTCTGCATGAAATAAAGTATGCATGACTTTCTGGTTAGCTGGATGACCGTTCTTTCCCCTTTTTTCGCACTCCTTTCCTTCCTTATCCTTAATATATTCCCAACCCGTCCTATCCACTAAACCTGTTTTATCCAATTTCCTAGGTTGACAACGCACACACAACTCTTCGAATGTTGTGTGTCCATGCGACGGGATCACTAATCATCAGGTGAATCGTCAGCTCGTTTGTTTTCCATAAAAAAAAACCTTTTTTGGATCATTCTCATTTATCTACATTTGTTATTGTCTTTCTGAAACGTGTGCTGAAAATAAAACCGTAGACATTGAAATTCCACGTGCACCTGGACAGGAGCCTCCACAAGGATCAATTTTGTTCCGATTAATTTTCGCGCTCTATAAAATATACTTAATGACTCCTTGTCGAGCTCGTGAATTATGTTGCCAAGGAGTTTACGCACGCAACGACGGCCTCCCCAACGACCTCCGTGATACAGCAACTTAACAATCTGTTTAGGCAAAGTGCGCCGTAAAATATTGTGCGTCTTTTTATTCCTTTGTAAAAAATTACAACCCGGCGGATTTGATATAAGGCGTATAAGTCAATAAATATAGGTCGAGAACAACTCTTCCCCATGGGCATATCAATTTCCTCTTAGCCGGCTGTAACGTATCAAATATATTATAAATAGTTTACAAATGGTCTAATTAGCCTTATTTTTGCGTCCTTGCATAGGAATTTATGGAATTTTGAAAATTGGTTTCCTTCTGTCATATGTACCATACCCGAGTATAACAATCGGTTGCAATACTGAAAATAAAACAATAGACAGAGAAAAGTGGCCGTCAACCTCAGCGAGCCTAGCCTGGACTTTTGGCACATCTACTAATAAGTCAAACATCCTTTATAGCCATCGAAAGCAGTGTAAAATTAGCTTTAAGGGCCTTTCTATGCAGCATTCACTGGCTAGGTACATCTAACGTTTGCTGTGAGATGCCCATATTTAAGGTTACTGAAATACTTATTGAAATTCATGTTTTCTAAACTATTAACAACATTCTATTGTGACCTGTTTTTCTAACCATGAAATAACCCAAAAAATCAATAGCATTTGGTTTTTAAAGAAAGCAGCAGCTGGTATTAAGACGGTATTTAAATAAAAATTAATAAATAAGGCTCAGTTTTTTTATGAAAAGAAAAACAAACGAGCAAACAGTTCACTTTATGTTAAGCGATCGCGTCGCCCGTAGGCACACAACACCCGGAGAGTTGTGAATGTGTTGTCAACCTGGGCAATTGGATAGATGAGACTTATAGGATAGGATTGGGTCAGGATTAAGGATTTGGAGGGGAAAGGAGTGGGAAAAGAAAAGGGTAGGAATTTTCTTACAATCTAGAAAATCCGGCAACTTTGTAAAGGGCGGTGGTACTTCCCTAAGCGAGCATGGTCGTATAAGTGTAGTAGAAGCTGTGAAAGGAGGTTATACTCTTGGAAACATTTACGATACACACAGACATGAGGTTTCATATTTAACATATTATTTTTACTAGAAAATGAGGGCCGCGTAAAGCTGACGTCACGACTTTTCTAACTACTTTTCAAGAAGTGCGAAAACTGTTGTTATCAAGTGTTGGATTTAGTAAGTGTATCAACATTAATTCTTTATTTAAACTTTATTGTAAATCCTAATAATTAGGACATAACAGGTGAACTTAATGCCTTAAGGCATTCTCTACCAGTCGACCTATGGTGTGGTGAGATTTGCTAGGTAGGATTGAAAAAAAAAA
>JAOCPS010314905.1:0-22414 GCA_025505425.1 Graphium colonna | reverse complement strand
CTGGGTGTCTGTCTTTGTGGGATTTATGTTTGTAAAACGCCCTTGTAACACAAGACTTTGGTCTTATAATTAGGGCAACGTTTAAAAAAAAATTACGTAATAAGACCAAAAAACATTAAAAGCTGTTATTATTACACAACAAACTTTTTAGTTTTTATAGTTACTATGCGACCGTGGACATGTTGAATTATATTTTGCAACACAAACAAACTGTCGTTCCAAGGACTTTTCTAGTAATACTTTTGTATTTTTCGAGAACAGTGTTTTTCAATATAATAACATACCATGTCTCTATAAGGCCATATTAACGTTAAACGTTGTTTAGTTATTTTAAATTTACAATACGTAACTCCTTTGCTTTCAAACCCCATGGAATCCATAATTTTTTTAATAATTAATCGCCTATTATCGAAGGTATCGATTTATTATAAGCAAAAGTGATTTGGTCTGATGAACAAACGAGGTCTCTTCCTTCTTTTCAAAGTCCATCGAAAACTATTCAAAAAGTACTAGGCAAGTCATAAAATCAGTCTCGTAACGGCACCGACTGCATTTTCCAATCGTGTGTTCCTTTTAAATTTATAATGAGTCAACATGTTCCTAAACGTAGACTCCGTTTGTTCCAACGCAAATCGGATGCAAGATCCGGGTGCATTCGACATTGTCCATTTAGAGCGGGTAATTCGATTAATGCCCTGTTCGCGGATAACCGTATTAGTTCAGGATTTCCCTGGCGACACCAACCGTTACGTTGTTGCTTCCGGTTAGTAACGAACTCCTGTAACCTCTGTTGCATGCTCGGCATAGGTTAGTACCTACAAATAATGGAATACAGGCTTAATCCATGGCTTCGACGGTAAGAAATGTCGATTTTGTCATTTTTTTTTGCTAATGATATAGGATAATTTTTTTTGGGATCTTATACTTTTTGAGCTTTTGTCGTTATTTTTCAACCGACTTTAAAAAGGAGGTTCTCAATTCGACTGCATGTTTTTTGTACGTACGTATGAATGTTTGCCGATTTCTACTCATTTTCAATATACTTTTTTTATTTTAAAAGATATACTTACGAAATGGTTCTATATTATTTTCATGAAAATTGGTTCCCCGTTTCATTTTTCAATCAAAATAACTGATAAATTCGTTTCACAAACGTTCACTTCTAAGGCGTTTGAAGTCAGTATCTCTGATTTCTGTGAAAATAATGCAATCCAATAAATTTCATTCGTATTTATTAAATTTTATATACCGATAAACGTCCTTAAATGTTATAAAGTATTCTATGCCTCTTGTATAAAAACATTTATATGAATACTAAACATGCATATATATGCATAGAACATTTGAAGATGGTGGCGTCAAAAGTTTATATATGAAACTGTTTCAAATAGACAAACGCATTTTCGCTTTTATAATACAAGCAAGGGTAAATAAAACAAAAACAAATAAAACATAATATTGGTTCATATATATTAACGAAAATTCATTACGTTTTATGCTTTAATTCACTTCACTTTTAAAGTGACTTAAAAAGTAAAGTGGAAAAAAAAATTTCAAGTCAGTTCATAAGTTGCGGAAATATGCGCGAACATTCCTAAAATTTGTTATTATTATTTTAAAAACAAACTAATAAACCGACTTTTTTTTTTAAATTTTATGGAACTATCTACGTAGAATGTTCTATCATATAAAAATAATTTTTGAAATTGGTTCATAAATGACAGAGATACGCGCAAACATAAATAAAATCAATTGCGTTATTTTGATTTAAAACAGAAACTGCTAGACTGATTTTTTTTTAAAATTTATGGGACCATTTCGGAAGAATACACTATAAGATGAAAAAAGAATTTCGAAAATCGGTTCATAAATGACATAGATATGCATTAACGTACATAAAAAAAGAAACATTCGAATTGACAACCTTGACAACCTTTCTCCTTGCTTGAAGTCAGTTAAAAATAAAGTAACAAAGACAAAACATAAGATAATCCCAGCAACACTCCTCGGGCTAGATAAAAAAGATATTGTAACACGATAAGGATAGAAAAAAACATAAATGGATCACCGAAAGAGGTAAACTGGTTTACAAATGATGCATTAACCCAAGAAATCCTGCGAGCAAAACCTAGAATATAATAAACCTAGAACGAATAACAATAGTCAGAAAGAAGAATGAATAATTAACAGTATTGAAGTTGCGTATTTATCGCGGTTATTTTTAACCCCATCCGTACACTTATTGTTATTCAAAACAGGCATACATAATATTGTTATAAAGTCCTCCTATCGAATTTCGGACACGGCGGCCAATCTACTCAGAGGCCAGCCAACTGCGCACGACATAATAGTGCACAAGTGTACGCTAAGACACAGGTGCAGTCTCTGTTCCTCGACTCTCATAGCCCGATGGGATGAAATCCGACTCAACCAGAGAGAGAGATCAGGCACAGAACCGACTTTTTACATTTCCATCCGACGGATAGATCTTCTTTATTTAGGTGGTAGAGCATAACATCTTTTCACAGCTTTTGCTGCACTTCTACGGCCGTGCTCGTCCGGTTAACTACCGCCGCCCTTTAAAAAGTCGGCATAAAATAAAGTATGCATGACTTTTGGGGATGCCGGATGGCCATGTGTACCCTTTTATTTTCTTTTTCTATCCCCTCCAAACCCTTAATACCGATCCAATCCTATCCAATAAACCTGTTCTATCTAATATCCCAGGTTGACAACGCACACGCAAATCTCCGAATGTTGTGAGTGTCTATGGGCGACGGGATCGCTTACCATCAGGTGAACCGTCTGCTCGTTTGTCGTCATTTCGATAAAAAAGGCAATCAGGTGATCAGCCAGCATTGCCCTAATCCAACTAAGAAACAATAACACAAAGTTATTGTTTCCCCACCGAATTCGAACCGGCAACCTCCGGTTTACACACCAAAGCGCATACCACTAGGCTACGGAAGCGGAATATTGTAATACCCAGGTTATGAATCCAGATAAAAGGATTTACATATTCATAATAAAATATACTTTGTAGATATGTGCAAAACTTCGTAATAATTAGTGCTCTCGAACTCTATAGTGGGCAAACGTACATTGTAACACGGAATTAAATACATACAGTCTCATTAACTTTTGATTAAAATTACTTCTCTACTCTGAATATATCAAAATAAACTAAACCTAATTTAACACTTGCATGTGCCCATGATCCCCGAAACTGAAGTCCCGGGCTGGACGCCACCTGCAGTGCGAAACTTGAACGTTCATTGTACAGAACTCGTCCTTTTTCGCCAACATGGCAACGGACTACTAATATAGTCGCTCGCGGAAATGAAGCGTTGTCCGTCCATGTGTCGATGGAACGTTCCAGAAGGACGCCAGATTTCGACGGAATTGCAGATTTTGGAATCGCATTTTCGTTGCACTGTTATTGCGATGGTAGCGCTTTTGAAAAACCACTGCACGTTCTTCTTCAGCTTTGTTCGGCTTGCACCAAATTTCGTTTAAATGCAACAACCACTATCGGTTCTTTAAAAGTCGGCATAAAATAAGGTATCCATGACTTCTGGGGATGCCGGATGGCCATGTCTACCCTTTTATTTCCCACTCCTTTCCCTTCCAAATCATTAATCCCTACCCATCCTATCCAATAAACCTATTCTATCCAATTTCCGAACGCACTCGCGACTCAATGTTGCGATTGTCCATGGGCGACGGGATCGCTTACCGTCAGGTGAACCGTTTGCTCGTTTGTCTTCCTTTCCAGAAAAAAATTTAAGTAATAATTGTTTATAAGAGCATAACATCTTTTCACAGCTTTTGCTGTACACTACGGCCACGCTGGCTTGGAGAAGCACCACCAGCCTTTATAAAGTCGGCATAAAATAAAGTATGAATGACTTTTGGGATACCAGATTTCCCCTTTCCCTTTCTTTCTCCACTTCTTTCTCCTCTAAACCCATAACTCTGGCCTTATCCTATCGAATAAAGATATTCTACCCAGTTTCCCAGGTTGACAACGCACTCCCGACTATCCGGATACTGCGTGTTCTACGTGATCTATTGGCGACGGGATCACTTACCATCACCTGAACCGTCAGCTCGTTTGTCTTCCTTTCCATAAAAAAATCGCCTTAAATGGGTACGCTTATCTCAGTAGCTGATACCTTTCATCTTATATGTGTGTACCTATGACTAAAAAAAGAATAAAAAAAATATTGGTTGATTGAGTTCTCAGATGCATGATCTCTTTAAGTCGCGAAAGAAAAAACAGTATCATAATTAGGATGCAGATGGTCCATATGCGATTAAAATATATTTTCTCAATTTTGAATAAATGAAAAAAAAATGTCATTATAAATAAACATGCTGGGCAAATAACAATATTTTGTTAAGCCGGGGGTTTACATTTATTGGATAATGTAAAATGTTTTTGTAATATCCAATACATACAAGAATATCAATTGACTAATATATCAATCAAATAGACAAATCCTATAAAATTCCTAAACCGCTAATTTATACAAAATAATTACTTACAAAAGGAATATATGTTCATAAATATTTTAAAACTTTATTCCAAAATTTTATTTATTAATGTACATATTAAACTATTTTTGACTTGCTGCATTCACTCTGTATTTCTACCAGTATATCGAGCATGATGATATGCTCCTAAAAATAAAAAAGTCCTCCTCTCAAAATTACAGCCACGGCGGCCAATCTAATCTGAGATTAGTCAACTGCGCAGGAAATATTATAGTGCACAAATATACGCGCAAATACAGATGGACTCCCTGTTCCTTTACTCTCATAGCCTGACGGGACATGCTCCTATTATGTGCTATGGATATGCTCCTACCACGTGCTTAAAAAAAGTGTGATATTATATGATATTACCAATTTTACTAAAAAAAGTACTTAATTTACATAATGTAAAATATAATAATGTTGAACAAATTCAGCCTATTTATTGCATAAATAAACTACAAACCTTTATAACATTACAGAATGAGATGTATCGTACACCAAAGTAGCAAGTAGCGTTGCTCAAAGAAAATAAGGGGTTCTAATTTAATGGAGAACTTCAAAATTCTTTCTGTGATGAAACAGAAGTGACCTCATTTGAACTTGGAAGTTGGAAGCGGTCCAATTCATTGTTGCAACTCGAAATGTGAGACTTCTGTCATAAAAGTGACGAGCAAGTTGAAATGTAAAACCCAACAATATTGGTCTTCGTTAATTAGAAATAGATTGCTTAAAGGCAACATTTTTCTTTTATGGTCTTGGTGAACTAAAACGAAGTTCCTAGTAGGGCGTTGCGGCGGGGTACCCTAGCCGGCAATAAATGTGGCTATATATTGTCTGATATCTACGAGATGACTGTTTATGTATTTATCCTTATTTCAATTATTTATTTTTATCATTTTAGCGGTTTTCTATTATTATTATATCTTATTCATGTAAATAGCTGTTCCTTTATATATTTTTTTATAAATAATTGTAAACAAAATAAAGGTGTTAAGATAATTTTATAAAGCAGTTTTTTTTAACGATAAAAATCATAATAAAAAATGGATACCTGAATAATTATTTTCTTAACACAATAAAATTAATATTTTTGTATTAAGGAACTTCGTTCCTTTTTGGTGTCCCACGACACCACACAGTTTTTTTATCAATTCTTACGTACGTGTTTATGTCACTGAACTCCCTTTAGAAGGCTCGATCGATTTTACTGGAATTATGTGTGCGTTTGATGATGTGAAATGATTTAAAATAACATTTAGACCCGGTTCATCACACTAATGATCGCTTGACAAAAATTAAACGGACAACGTATTCCACATCTGCTAGCATCTATTGCTCTAGTCCAGGGGCGATGATAGTCACTTATAATCTGGCCCCTTCTATAGAGAAAAGTCAAATCCCAATCTGTACTAATATTATAAAGTTGAAAAGTTTGTTTGTTTCTCTGGTTAAACGCGCTAATCTCAGAAAGTACAGACCTGAATCGAAAAGTTCTTTTAGTTTTGTATAGCCTATACATCGAGGAAGGCTTTAGGTTGTATTATGTTACCCTATTACCAATATGAGTGACGCAAAGATGAAAAATATTGTAAAAATGGAGGTAAATTTAAGTGGATGCGACCGCAAGGAGCAGCTAGTCCTCAATATGTTCATTGGTCTTCCCGTCTACTAAACCTCTTTTGTTCTCTATCCAAGATTGGCAATAAAGCTGCAAATCTTCCGATGTTGAGGTCGTCAATGGGTGATTCAATTAACATCAACTCTGCTTGTCAAACCTTTGCTATAAAATAAGAAAATAACAACATTATTCATATGAAAATCCGTATTTTCAAAACATAAGAAGAAATGTCATGCATCTAAGAACCAAATCTATACCACACTTCGATGGCTTTTAGGACACTCATTTTTATCAATTTTTCATAAATTTTTTAATACATCTTTACAATGTACGAACAAATTTGTCTTTGTTTGAAATAACATCTTTAGGAATGTCTTTAAAATTTGTCACTTTAGCTGAACTACTCAGGTGGGGTTCACAACTTGCTAACTACTTCGTCATAACTAAAGTTCCCTAGAGATAAGTACGAACTTTTATTTCAAAGGATCTCCGTTTACTTGTTAACTTAATATATCAATTGTAAATTGATAATAAACTATTTAACCGACTTCATAAAAAGAGGAAGGTTCTCAATTCGAATCTTTATGTCTTTTTTGTACGCTCGCGCATATCTCTGCCATTAATGAACTGATTTTAAAAGTTTTTCGGAACGGTCCCATAAAATTTTTAAGGAAATCGGTTCAGTAGTTTTTCTTTTAAATCGAAATGACGAAACTGATTTTTTGTATTTTTCTGCATATCTCCGTCTTTAATGAACTTTTTTCATATGATACAATCCTTTTTTGTAGATAGTTTCATAAGATTTTCAAAAAAATCGATTCATTTCTATGTTTTTTAAATAAAAATAACAAAATTACGAATGTTCACACATAACTCCGCAACTTATGAAGTTGATTTGAAAAAAATATTTTTTATCTGATAGGGTATATTTTCACAATAATCCCACAAAATTTTTATAAAAATCGGATTAATAGTTTGTTTTTAAAATCAAAATAACGAAGGAGACGTGTTTCGAAAGTACACTTTTAAGGCTACAAACGCCGTCGGTTTTTGTAATTTTCTTGTTGCTAAATGAAATGATGCAAATATTTTTCTGAATAATTGAAAAATATACTTTATGGTTACCTCGTAAATATGGATGATGCGTTACCGTCCGTAGCAGCTGTTATCCCGCTCGGGTTGACAGCAGACTGTCAGCGTTTTATGAATAAAATTGAATTGCGAAAAATGTTAAAATCTAGTTTGAAGGCAAACATTGCGCACTGAGAACATCTGCACTGGCAATGTGTCATTATATAGAATACTTAATAGACGTTTTATTTTGCTACATAACTTTAAATATTCAGTGTTTTCTTCTATTTGCCATAAAACAGAAGTTCTTTGGAGCTTTTCACATTTCTCTGAAGACCTAATAATTAAGAAATATACAATATTAGATTTGATATAAGGTAAGGTAAATTGCAGCATAAAAAAATCTAAAATTAACTAAATATCTTTCATATAACACGCGGATATGGCCTAATTATAAAAACAAAAAACTAGAAACTTTTATACCAATAATAAAGTTTGCATAGGAATTTGCAATGTATGAGTAGTCTTGCTGCATACCTACGACTATGGTCACCCGAGGCGATGCCACCGCTCTACGCAAAGTCGGCATAAATCTGCATTGCCAGATGCCCATTCCTTCCCTTTTCTTTTTCCACTTCTTCCTTCTCCGAACCATAAATAAGTTCAAGACCCTTGTGTCCCTTAAACACAGTTGACAATGTACACGAGACTCTCCAAATGTTGTGCTTGCTTGCATTCTATGAAAAAAGTATTAAGGGCACACAATCAATTTTAAATATTTTTTAAGTTATTTTTTCAAGTACTTTTATATTTATTTACTCATAAATATACTCAGATATTTACTCAGCCATTCACAGATTACACATTTTATTTGTATATTGTTTATCTTTTAAGTTTTACCTCGATAGACCAAAATGGCTATGGCTATAACAAAGTTAGGCGTTGGTACCGCTAATCCTCGCTAATAAATCGAAACATATGCGACCTAAACAAATATGTTAGGCCGCTTAAAGGGAAATCAGATTTTACTACGTGTAGAATTTGGCATAAGGCATGTTTACGCTTACGTTATGTAAACGCTTTTATATAAAAGGGAGAAAATATTTCGAGTTACGATTTTTATTTTATTAGTACGAGATATTTTGTCGCTTGGAACGTGAGATGAAACACCAGTCATTTATTACGCATTTCGCAATACTAATTCTTTGAAATTAAATGGATATATGCACCGCCTTCTAACCATGCTAACTGATTACTAGGTAAGTGGTCGCAGTCTATAGACTTAGAAAAAAGATAAGGGGGCAGTGTTGAGAAAATTCAACTACCTCAAACAATATATAATACAAAAGGAAATTACTTCACTACTTATATTTCTCGTCCATATCTTTTTAATAAAAGGTGGGATTTTTATAACTTCAAGTAATTTATAAACCACTTTTCCCTAAAAATACTTCCAAAATTTTTACTTTACACATTTTTACGTAGCCTTAATTGAGAAGAGCCTCAAAGCACACCTTGAAGCTTTTAAGACGGACCGAGAGATTTTATAGCGAACTAAAATTATATCATCGCACTTCATTGGTTTTAGGGGCGGAGTAGGCTATAACGAAGGTAGATATCGGTCCTAAAATTTAATGGACCTCAATGAGATCTTTTTGCCGAAAATGAAAAGGGATTTTTTGTTACTCAAAGACGTAGTCGTAAGAGATTTGGTGGCTTTTATGATCCCATCGACTTTAGCATACAGTCAGGTTTCATGAGATAATTCTCTCCTTTTTTATGGAAAGGAAGACAAACGAGCAGACGGTTCACATGATGATAAGCGATCCTGTCGCCTATAGACACACACAACATCCAAATATTTGCGAGTGCGTTGTTAACTAGGGCAATTAGATAGAATACGTTTATTGGACAGGATGAGGTCGGGATTAACGATTTGGAAGGGAAAGAAATAGGAAAAGAAAAGGGTAGACTTGACCATTCCGCATCTCCAAAGGTCATGCATACTTTATTTATAAAGGGCGTTAGTACTTCCCCGGGCGAGCACGGCTGTAGAAGTGTAGCCAAAGCTGCGAAAAGTTGTTATGCTCTACCACCTAATATCTATAACAACGTATACCGTAAAATTCAGTACAGAGAGTCAGCTCTTATATGTATATGTATATATAAGCAATTGCCTTTACTATAAGGAAAGTTTATTATTTTATTCCTTACAATAATTTCAAACATGCCAGACCCTTCCGAAGGATAAATTTCGTAATAATACCTCCAGGGAGTTATTTAGCGGTTGGTGTTCGAGCTCCCAAACATGAACGTACATTCTGATACCATCGTAGATAAAGAAAAAGGTATTTGGAATATTCATGGAAGTCGAGCATCACATTTTCTTTACGTATCATTAATAAAAATTTTATGTATAAATTAAAGGTATTTGAAAATATTTTCTATTTCATGCCCTATTTATTTAATGTTGAAACGCTTCGTTACACACTTTCCGAATTAACCGTCAGAAACCATCCATTATCCTCGCCATTGTTACAAAATTTTAAGGACATATCCTTTTTTGTATGTTATTATTCAACATTTCGTATTGTTTTCGCTCATAATCCTTTGTGTTATGTGAATAAATTTATCAGATCATCTTTTTTTTTATTTCCATGGAATAATATGATAAATTGTACCTTAGCACAATAATTTAAACAATGTTTTATTATTTTAACAGAAATATATCCTTATTAAAGACAATACACAGAAAATAGCTTTATAGGGAAATTTCCATTAGCAAACAACGATTTATCCGATGTTACTAAATAATTGTCACCTATAGATATCCATTGCATCCTAATAGTTGGTGATGCATGAAGTAAATTGATTATTGGGAAGAGCAAAAGTAAAAAAAAAGTATGTTAAATGAAAATTACGGAAAAGAAAAAAAAACATGTAGAGCACATAAATATCGATGTCGTGACCTCTACACAAGATCTTTCGATCAAGACTTTATTTCCGTATGGCGTAGCTGTAGTAACAACTCAATGATGTAAGAGTTTACTCACAAAATTTCTTAAAAATTACGATACAAATATTGAAAACTTAAGGCTTAAGTTTAGTAGAACATAAAGTCAGTTAATTTAAAATCAGCGTTGTTTGTTGTTATTGGTTACTAAGTACATTGTACACGATTTAACACTAGCAACTGAAATGTTGCCAGCAATTTACTCAATTTACATAAAAACACACATTGCACTAACAAATAGATCAATATCTTGAGATCTGTGATGCTATAGTATTAACCTCTTTATTACATTTAACCGACTTCAAGAAAGGAGGAAGTTTCTCAATTCGGATGTTTCTATTTTTATGTGCTTCGCGAATATCTCCGTCATTTATGAACCGATTTTAAAAAATCTTTCTGTCTGATAGTGCATTCTTACGAAATGGTCCCACAAAGTGGTTCAGTTGTTTTTTTTTTTAAATCAAAATAACAGAATTAAATATATTTATATCCACGCGAAAATGTTAGAGAACCATTAAGTAACAATACCCTATCAGACAAAAAAGAAGACTTTAAAAAAAAGGCTTTTATAAGCGGTTTATAAAAGATGGAGACTTTTATGAACCGATTTTAAAAATGGTTTTTTTTGTCTGATAGGGCATTCTTACTTAATGGTCCTCTATCGTTTTCGGAAAAATTGGTTCAGTAGTTTCTTTTTTAAATAAAAATAACAAGATGTAAAAATCTTCCTATACCTCCGCTACTTATGAATTTATAAACATTTTTTATTTAATAATATACTTTCAAAATAGTCCTATTATTTAAAAAAAATCATAGTAGTAATTTGTTTTTAAATCAAAATAACGGAGAAGATATTTTTCTCAAATAGACTTTTAAGGCGTTTGTATTCAGTTTTTGTTATTTTCTGTAAAAATATATTTGTAATGTAATATAGTCTACGCGTGTATTTTCTATATATATTTTATGTAATGGAAATTTATAGATCTAGATCACACAGTTTGCAATATACTAATACTAATGCGAATATTTTGAAGTTATTTAAGGGCTCGAAAAAAAACTTAACATATTTCGTTGTTAAAATTAATAAAAAAATCTTCTCTTGCATATGCCCTAACCGTTGAAGTGAAATATTCAATCGGTAAAAACCGTCACGGCAAGCGATGCGTTTACGGACAAATGCGCTTGAATGGGACGCACCTGACCCGCATACGCGCGCACATGTATGCACGTCCCCCCAGTCATGTCGATTGTTGATTTCACATGATACATACGATTTACACTGAAGTGTGTATGCAAAAAGTAGTACTTGACTACATCCGCTAAAAGAAATGTATCGAAAATTTAAAAAACATTAAATAAATGAAGATTACTAATTCTTCTCATAGTGCTTCTCCAACTAATGAAGGTAAGCAGTCAGCTCAGCATATTCTATTCTATTCCTTGCAAGCTGAAATATTTCTGAATCAGTAGCGATCCCTGCCCACTCCAACCAACCACACCTTTATTTAATGATTACTAAAGTACCCATATTTCGGTGTTTAACTGACTTCAAAGAAGGACGAATGTTCTGAATTCGGATGTTTCTATTTTTTATGTACGTTCACGCGTATAGCCCCCGCTTATGGATCGATTTTCAAAATGTTTTTTTAACGAAATGTTCTCATAAAATTTTTAGAAAATCGGTTTAGTGCATTTTTTTTAAATCAAAATAAAGGAAAAAAGTTAAGGCGTTTGAAGTCGGTTTTTGTAATATAGCTTCTATAAAAACTTAATAAGGGATAAATGCCTTGTTATGACTCCTCTAACAATAAAAACATAATAGTCATTCCTCTGGAAAAGTTATTACCCACTAATTGGTATATAAAGGCAAACGAGGGACAAATTCACCCTTTAAAATAAAAACGTACAAAAAAAATGCGCGCCATGCTCTATGCGCGAATTCCCCAAACAAATGTATCGCCATGAGGATGAAAAATACGAAATACTAATTACGCGGGTAACTAGCCCCGAACGCAAGGGTACGCGGTACTTGTACATTGTGTGTATTGTACGTCCGTGTGCCTACGTATAGATGTACGTGCGTATAGCAGACATTGTGCGGTCGGCTATTGTCCCGCTAATGAGCGATCGCCGCTCGCGTCTTCATGCGCTGCAAGCGTCTCGCCGGGGCGCCGCATTGTAATTACCCCCCGGACTATGACGCTTTTGATACGCGCACCGTCGCACCCCAACGAGTACAAGGCTGACATTGACTTTACACCGTCAAGACGACGCATTAAATGTCAATAATCATGCTAGAAGGAAGGTTTCCACTTTCGTGGTTAATAACATTATATACTATAAAGAAAAACTTCTTTACTTACAAGTTTACATTATCATAATCATACAGTGAATTTATAATAAGAGATCCGCCCCGAATGAGAAAGTTATTTTTATATTGTATAAATTAAATCAATACACGAGTACTCTATTTTGACAAAATGTTTAAAATCTATAAATACCCTTTCCATTTTTATTATAATTACTAGGTAGAAACAATGCAAACAAAACCTCAACACTGAGAATAATGGATTTCAGGAAATGCTCCGAGGTTTAAGTAGCTATAGAACTCTATGCCGCAAAAAGCGTACTAATAATATTTTTATATATTAATAATATATAAAAATTACTTGTCACACTGTTTTTACGCAATAAACACATAAACTACTGAACCATTGTAATTAACGCGCATTGTTATTAACCCTCGGACTATGACGCTTTTAATACGCGCACCTTCGCACACCAATGAGTACAAAGCTGACGTTGACTTTACACCGTCAAAACGTCTTACGAAATGTCAATAATGATACTAGAAAGAAGGTTTATAAAACAAAACGTTCGTGGTTAATAACTTTAAAAACTTTTTTTATGGAAAAAAAAGACAAACGAGCAGAAGATAAGCGATCCCGTCACCCATGTATACAAGCAATATTCGGAGAGTGTCGAATGCGTTATCAACATGGGAAATCGGATAGAATAGTTTTATTGGATAGAATGAGGTCGGGGTTGAGGATTTGGATGACATGGCCATCCCGCATCCCTAAAAGTCATGCATACTTTATTTTATGACGACTTTATAATACGCGGTGGTATTTCCGCGAGCGAGCACGGCTGCATAAGTGCAGCAAAAGATCTAAAAAGATGTTATGCTCTACCACCTAAAAAACTTCCCTATCTCTATTTTTAGAATGTACACCGCTCCGACTGATATAGATAATAAAAATACTTGATAAATTAGGATAATATAGTTTATTTTAACAGAATATTTAATATCTATGATTACCCCTTCCAATTTTTTAACTATTGGGAAGATACAAAGCGAACAAAAACTCAACAGTTAGAGTAATGGATTTCAGGAAATGTTCTGGGATTGTGAGTACCTATAAAGCTTTACGTCACTAAAAGTATTTTATAATATTTTATACGTAATCTTATTATATAAAAATTACGTATCATATTGCTTTTCCGCAATGAACTCCTAAATTACTGAACCAATTTTAATCAATTTGCTTTCTGTGTACAATTGAAATCAACTTTAGTGGTAAGATAGTTTATATCTCAATTTATAGTCACAATACTTTTATTGCAAATTATATGTTAATTATATGACAAACAAACCTCGACATAGATACTAAAAAAGATCTCACAAAGCGCTTCACGCTTTTTTCATAATAAGTCTTTTTTAGGCATTTTGAACTATATTTAATTTATCAGTTTAAATTATTATTTTAAGTTAATTGCCACCTAATTTAACCTAATCAATGAGCGGAGCAGAAAATTAAAATTCTTTATCAATCATTTTGAAACTTGACCTCATGTTCAAACCCGGTGTACTTTGTACAGGATATAACTTATCCATTCTTATTCGTAAATAATAATGTCGCTGTTTTTAATAGTTTATTGCCAGCGTTCTTAGCACCATGCCGCAAGAAGTAGGGTTATTTGATTATTGTAGTTAGATAACTTACATTGATTTGTAATTTTTTTTGTTATGCTTCCATATTATTTAACTTAAATCTTAGCCACAGCATCGCGTGGACGGGTGTGCTAGTATTTATATTAAATCTATTCTATTTCATTATAAAATATTTCGTTCTTACACGAAAGAACGTCTTTTCTATTATAGATATACACAAACAGCGAACTAAATCGCTTAATTTCGTGATAAAATTGTATGTATCGTTTAATAATTAAACATACAAAAATGATGACAAGATGTAAAATAATCATTACTTAGATAAAGATCACCAATATGCGCTCCATTTTTTTTTGAAATGTCAATATATTAAACATATCGTATATCACTATACTTCGTATACTTTGGATGTTAATATTTGATTCAACTTTCATATAACAGAGAATAACAAATTACTCACAGCAACAAATTAGTATTCAGACTCCCGTTTGCAACTTGCGTTTACCGAGACATGCCATCCATTATAACAACATTAGCTAACACCGAGAAGACAGTTGAAAATGTACAATATTGTTCACGAGTCAATATACAGTCGCGTTCATTTTTGCTTTTGCAAAACTGAACCTTATCTCAACAAGATAAACTACGTATTATGTATACAGTTACACAAACTGTATACATATTAATTCGCGCGACAGTACGTATAATAAAGAGATATTGCAACCGTGGAATTGAACGGAAATCGAAAGCTGCGGCTTGCGGCAATCGCTACGGCGTAGCGCTCGTAGATATACTCGTAGCTACCTGACGGTCTGATGCCATCAATTGATCGATCGTACTTTTGGTTTTGTCTTTATTTCAATATGAACTACCTTTTACCTAGACATTTCTTTTTTCGTTTTGTTTTATTTCTATACAGACTGCTGCAGAACTACTGTAGATAATAAAGATATTTGAAATAATTTCTGTATCTATGTCCTATTAAAGATTTTATTTCACAGAAAATTACAAATCGACATCAAACGCCTTAATAGAACTTTCGAAATATATTTATTTCCGTTATTTTAATTTTAAAAACAAACTATTAATACAATTTTTACAAAAGAAAATGAAGGGCAATGATGCAAGTGTAACCTCATCAGATAAAACAATATGATCATTGACCATTTTTACTAATGAGACCATTTTTTTGAAACTATCTACTAAGAATGTTCTAAAATAAAAAAAAGAAACTTTGAAATTGGTTCATAAATGACGAAGATACTCGAAAAAATACAAAAATTGATACAAAACAAAAATTACTGGACAGATTTCCCTGAAAATTTTATGGGACCATTTTGGAAGAACACCCTATAGGACAAAAAAAGTATTTTCAAAATCAGTCAATAAATGTCAAAGATATGTGCGAACGTACGTAAAAGAATATATAAACTTTCGAATTGAGAACCTTTCTCCTTTTTCGAAGTCGGTGGAATATGTCAGTATTTAAGTCAAAAAGAGGCATGATTGTATTATAACCAAACAAAACGTATAAAATTGTTTAAGCATCAATTTTAAAATCTCGTTTCGGAATAATAGAAAATACAAACGGTATTAAAATCAAAAGTATATATTACAATAACGACGGTTCATAATGGTACATTTTCTTTTATTAAAATTCAAAGCCTATTGTGTATTTCCCAAAAGGCTATACTCTGTAAGCTCCGGATTAATTTATTTGCGGACATAACATCGCAAGTCCGTTTACGAAACAACCCCACCAGTCTATTGCAAAATACAAGCTATTATTTTATACAAGAATAATAAATACATCGAAAGCTTTATGTTAAGTAACTATGAATAACTAATTTTTCAACTGTTTAGTTAATATCATTGTTCTAAGACTACTCGTACTATGATTTTAAAGAGATCATTTTAACTTTTGATAATATTTAATGAACAAATGAAGTTAGCTCTATCTACATTTGTTATAATATTATTCTGTCAGTTCGGTTAATAATACACTAACTTTTGTCGGCGTTAATGTTCTTTCAAATTCTGTTCGCTATGTATTTTTTGAGTAGATTACATCTTCCAGAATCCTTCGTCTTTTTTGTTACTCTCTTTTCTTTTTTTTCCTGCTGCAAATTGTATTCTGATTTTAGAACTTTATGATTCCTTTAGCAATTTTTTTTTTATAAAATAGCCTGAATAAAAAGTACAAATTTTAAAATATCAATGTGAAGGTCTTTCCTATTACGTCACATGTCTAATCAATGTTGAAATGAGCAGGTAAATCGCATTACTGTTGCGAACTGTACACACAAATTAAACGGAAATTGTCAGCTTATTACAACCGGCCCTTAATAAAGCATAGGCTGTGTTTGCACCGCTCGATAGCTATTTTACATGAAAACTATTCGTAGTTCGAATTCTATAGGCTTGATTTTTGACTTTTCACTTGTTTAAACCACAGTGCAGTTATAATATTTAATTTTTATTCTAATCGTAAATTGTTATATATTGTGATATAACAATGTATATTTAACTGATTATATAATATTTGATGACGTCGTACTAACATTAGTTTTAAAGATATCAATATTAAAACTCCTAACACTGCGGATTTTATTATCTGAAATAAAAATAAATAATAATAATAATTGTTTTAAGCAGAGATGATTCAAGAAGATTCACACTTCTTCATAAGTGGTAACTCAAAAAAAAACTTTATGATTCGTGCCTCAAAGACTTATATAGCATCTGGACGATGAAAATGATAATGGTCAATATTTTAGAGAGAAATAACACACAGCACTTAAAATAATTTTCTTTCTTTATTTGAAAGGGTATAGTTACGAGAGTCCCATAAAATTCTCATAAACATCTTTCCGATCAATTAAAATCGAAATAACTGAAAAATATGTATCATGAACGTTTCTTTACAAGGGTTTTAAATTCATAAAAATAAATACGAAGGTGTTAGCTGAAAAATGGTCGTTTTTCTTATAGTTCGCGCTTATCGTAAATATTCTTTAAAGGAGAATTTTTAATAAAACATTCCTTAGCGGATGCCAACTTTATAGAAAGAACTTAATGTCGACTACTTGTCTGTAACAGCACTGCTATAATCTGCTCTCATATAAATAAAATAAGACAGTTCACACTCCTTTTTGATGCGTAGTAATAGTATTTACTCCGTTTCTATATGTATTACTCACATCCTCTGAATAATCTGATTTGTAAATCAATATTGTTCAAAACGCTAACCGTGGAACAAAAATACATACAACCTATAAATGACAGCTTTTAAAATTTTGCCTTTAAGTCTGTCTTAAATATGCTCAACGGATTTCCATTAATTTTTTTATAAATAATTTCGATGTATTAAAGCCTTTCGTTATAAATATTAATAAAAAGACATTATCGCTGACATAAAATATTATTTACAAGAGAGTTTGATAGAATTATTTCTGTATAAAACTGTGCATAATATTTTACGCAAGAACAATAGCGATCGCCCGCATACACCGTGTGATGAAAATATGCATGGAATCATGCAAAATGGCGGCTTTATGGAACATTGTGAGATTAGCCAAACACGCTTTGCATGATCGCCGATTAACGTGTTATCTTTCTATGCGGACGACTTGAATTTATCCCGAAAATGATAAACGTATCGGTACATAAATGATTTAAAATTTATATCGCTCGTTTTCCTTTTACTCATTTTGAAATTGTCCGCAATTTATTCGATAAATAATTCATTGTCGACCTCGGTTGCGCTATGCCACGGAATTATTCACGTGAAATGAAAAATGCCTCAATAAACAATTTCATGCGTCGTAGTTATTCATATACAAATATTAAAGAATTGTGACGCCATTTTTAATTGATTGATGGCTTTTCATTTACAAATTTTTGAACTCCAACATATTCACTGATACGTTAATTTCCAACTAAAAAAAACAGGGCACAGTAATTTTTTTACAGAATTCAAAGCTTTTAAATGGTTGTACTAATTCCGGTTTAGTTAAAATATGACTTAATCAAAATAGATGCCTTTCAACAAAATCTGCTCAGTTTTATGCAGTTCCCGTGGAATCATTCACGTGAATTTAAAAATGGCTGAATAAGCAATTTGTTGCATCCTAGTTGTTCATTTATAAATGTTAAAGAATTGTGACTCCATTTTTAATTGATTGCTGGCTGTTGCAATTTTGTCCACTCGGTAGAAATATATGGAGGCCTAAAGTCACCTTGATGGCGCACTCTATAAACTAATATATTTTTTCGAATCCTATGTGTTATATTATCGAGCAATCGGTCATTTTCGAACGAAAAAAACAAAATGGCACTACTATTTTTCTAGCAGAATTCAAAACCGCATCTTCGAAGGACCGAACGGAATTCAATTTAGTTTTGTATTGTTTAAAATTTAACTCAATCGAGAACGAGAGGTCTTATGACAAAATTTATTTAGTTTTATATATAATCTATTTTCTGAGCATGGTAGTTAATGTTAATTTATGTATACTTGTGACATTACGTTTTTGAAATATATTTTTGCATTATCTGTAGTAAAGCCTCAGAAAGAGTGTTATGAATATATTACAAATATTTAATCCAATATAAATTTCTGAAATTCATTCAATGTTCTTCGATTCTTTAATTAATTAATTCAATAAAAATGAGGTGCATTACAAATGATAAACATTATTACTGTCATCATTTTATTTAGTGTACTGTAAAATCGTTAAATTATTCAGACTAATTTCTCACCGGAATCTTTAGTGGAAACGCAAATATTTTATTAGCTCTGGGCTGTTTAATTTATTAGAAACGTGCTTAAACCTGTCGCTTATCGGCTCGATTGTCTACCATTAAATACATTTTCCTAATTTGCATTCAACGTAACTTTATGAAATAAGACCAGGAGTCTCAGTATTTAACACGTAGAAAATTTAAAATTTTTGAAATCGGTTTACATATCATAAATTTAACAAAAAAAACACATTTCAAACGATTTACATAGTATATCAATTTTTATGTTGCAAAACCTGGTTTTGGTGTTATGAACATTTTACTTAGATGATTTTTGGCCAATAAGAAGAATCCCAAGATGTTAGTCACCTAATTAATTTTGTAAGACAAATTTATAAAAATAACAGCATACCACATTTTCTTTCTTACTCGGTTAATATTTTTAACATATCTCCTAAAAATTCAAAGTTTTAAAATAACTCATTAAAATAAATAAATAAAGGAAAATAAACCATTTAATTGTGTATGAATTGCATGAATAATTCTCCGAAACATTATCATTGGCTATAACAATTATAATCATTACGTCATTTAAATAAAATCGTAATGAACTATAATGGTAACTTTTTGCTTGACTTGTCACCTGCACGAAATATACAATACTCATATTCTACCAGTATCCGGTTTAAGTGCATTTTAGAGTTGCTCCACAATTCTTCAGCCCAAAGGATACAGGAATAAATGTTGTAAGAAAAAAGGCAAGCTAAAACGAAATTTATGAAATCATGTTTAAAATAACATCGATACACGTTAGGAAGGTTTCATATAGCGACAGAAGAAATCACTCCAGAAATAAATATAAATAAGTAATAAATTTTCACAATCAAGATTCATATTTGAGGTAAAAATAAATGATATATCTTTAATTAATTCATTTAACTGCTGGTTTTTTATCGCATTACTTCAATATTGACCACGCTGCAAAACGCCGCGTTTTTCGCTTGCCCTAAGATAATTTAAATATATTTTGTCCTTACTATTCTCAAATGAATTTCTTTCCAATATCTACTATTTTATTCACATTTTTATTGAGAGATGCTTAAAACTTATACTTTGTCTCTCAATAAATTTATCTACGACACGAAAAAAAATATGTTACATAAATTAAGTTGTGGTTATTATTAAAAAAATTTTTTCATGTCGTTGATTGTCAATTATCTAAAATTACTTGAATCTTTTTAAATACTAAAGACTTAATATTAGTGACTTGTTATATTTAATTGTAACTTGATAAATCGTGTACATAATACAAAAATATTATTTAATGCCTCAGTGTAATAAATAAAAAGATACCATCAATAGTGAGTCTATTGCATATTTATAAGAAATGCCATTAAAGCTTGGTGTCATTACTATTTTAATAAATAAGATAACAACTGTTAGAGTACAGACCAGAACACATTAGTCAAAGAGCCAACTCCAAATGCACAGGTCAAGTTGGCGTGTATCCAAAGGTCGTAATGGTCCATTTGCAACCCTAATATCTATAAATAAATGCCAGTGTATGACCCCGAAGCCGTCCCTATAATTAGTTCCGTACTTCTCACATAAGAAGGCCAATAACGCTAAATAAGCACAATTTGGTGTAAGACATTAACAGAACAATGTAGCAATGGAAGTAGAAGTACCCTTTAATATAGTCGGTAATGAATTATTTTTATACATTTACTGAACTATAATCGTATTTCATACTAGCTGTTGCCTGCGGTATTCGCAATTTCGACTATACCTATAACTAAAAAGTTCTAAGTGGCATATCAATATGAAAGCTATGGTTGAATGTGTGTAATGCCAGTAAAAATATACAAGTGGACGGACAAACTAACTAATTTTGAGGTGGTAGAACATAACTTCTCTTCACAGCATTTGCTGCACCTTTACGGCCACGCTTTCCCGGGAAAGTACCAACGCCCTTTACAAAGTCGGCATAAAAGACTTTTGGGTTTGCCGGATGTCCATTCCTACCCTTTTCTTTTCCACTCCTTTTCCTAATTTTCTCTTTATCCAATTTCCTAGGTTGACAACGTGCTCACCGCTCTCCAGATGTTGTATGTGTCCCAAGCGCGACTGAATCGTTTAACATCAGGTGAACCGTCTCCTCGTTTGTCTTCTTTTGCATAAAAAAAATTGATTCGCCTTCTAATAATAATTGTTTTATACGCAGACATCAGGGTCATTATTAATTGTTTTATATGCCGACATTAAGTGTCTTGAGATACAAGCTCTGCGTAGTATAAGGCCCGTTGATACAAATGGAATTAGTGTTTTTTGCCAATAAATTTATTAGATAAATCTTGCAATAAACAAAAATAAAAAAAGTACATTTTTTACTTTAAACCAAGATGTTCAAATGTTTTATTAAAATCTTTATATGTGGTTACGAATAACGAAAGCTGACTTCCATTATTCCCAGATCCGATGTGAAATAACAAGACATATTAAAAAAAGCACAGAGAAGCTTCACTTTGTAAGCTCAATCAATTTGTCCTGACACAATCCAATAGCAGTATCCTTTTGTGGCAATGTAACAAAGGCGCTCGGGTGATTTATCCGAAATTGTTAGTTTCATTGTGAAGTAAGAATCAATTCCTTCCTGTGGAATTTAATCATGGCCATAGGAATAATTGAGAAAAAAGGAACAATAAAGATTGAACGTTTTCCTTATAAATTATTGCAACAGGGTGATAAAACGGTTTCACACGGAGACAATAGGATTTGAGAATAAATGTATTCGTGCAAATCTTTGTACTGGTATGTTTTAACTTTTTATATTTCGTTTGAGATGTTTACTCTTGTTAGCTATAATCAATATACTACATCGGTTGTAGCTTGCTTGTCCAAATCATAGGACCATAAACTTAAATGGCCCAACGCAGGTAATTTATACGTGTGATAAGTGAATCAATGATGAAAAATAAACAGGCGGTATTTAAAAGAAAATTGCTGTTTTGTGCCTAATTGCAGCATCTACTTATCTTATCTCTCGAAGCAATAATATAAGTCACTAAGAAGAATTCTAAAGTGAAGCTATAGAGTCATATTTTAGTAATATAAAATAAATAATGTTAACACATTCCTATAAATAAATAAATAAATTAGATTGTATAAATTTTGCTAGCTTTTTCATATGTAGATTAAAATTTATGTTAGTTTCAAAAACAAGAAATAAAAAATATATCGTTAATTGCCATAACAAAGTCGGCATAAAACAAAGTATGCATGACTTTTGGGTATTCCGGATGACCATGTCTACCCTTTTCTTTTCTCACTCCAGATCCTTAATCCCAACCCCATCCTCTCCAATTTCCCAGGTTGACAACGCACTTGCAACTCTCCGGGTGTTGCGTGTGTGTGATCACTAAACATCAGGTGAACCGTATGCTCGTTTGTCTTCCTTTCCATAAAAAAATAATAT